>VZRI01002682.1:326-12112 GCA_013397515.1 Upupa epops
CTAGGGGAAATCCCATGGGACGGGGTACTGGAAGGTAAAGGGGCGCAATATAGCTGGTCATCATTCAAAGACCACTTCTTTCAAGCACAAAACAAGAGCATCCCAACATGAAAAAAGTCGAGGAAAGGAGCTAGAATAACTGTGTGGTTAAATGGGGGGTTACTGCGCAAACTGAAAAGGAAGAAGAAAGTCTGTAGGTTATGGAAGGAGGGGGTGGACACTTGGGGTGATTATAAGGCTCTGATGAGAGAATATAGGGATGCAACTAGGAAAGCCAAGACCTCCTTGGAATTAAACCTTGCAAGAGAGGTCAAGAGTAACAGAAAGGGCTTCTTCAAATACATTGCAGGTAAAACTAAAGCTAGAGGCAATGTGGACCCCTGCTGAATGAGCTGGGTGCCCTGAAGACAGGATACAGAGAAAGCAGCAATACTGAACACCTTCTTTGCCTGTGTCTATACTTGTGGGAGCTATCCTGGTATCAAAGCCCAGACTGCTGAGGCTCCAGAGGAAGTTGAGGCAAAAGAGGAACCTCCCTTTTTTGACAAGGCCTGGGTTAGGGATATGTTGAGCAAACTGAATGTTCATGAATCCATGGGGCCTGATGGGATGCACCTGTGCGTGCTAAGGAAGACGGCAGAAGTCACTGCTAAGCTACTCTCTATCATCTTTTCTAAGTCATGGGGATCAGGAGAGGTGCCTAGAGACTGGAGGTTAGCAAATGTCACTCCAATCTTCAAAATGGGTAAGAAGGAGGACCCAGGTAACTATAGACCGGTCAGCCTCACTTCCATCCCAGGAAAGGTGGTGGAACAATTTGTCCTTGATGCTGTCTTTAGGCACATCAGGGACAAGAGTGTCATTAGGGACAGTCAGTATGGCTTCACCAAAAGCAATCTAAGCTGTTCACATGCATTTAGGATCACAGCTCTGGGTTGTAAGCAAAAGACCTTAAGAGTTTAGTGGAGTGACAGTAAAGTTAAAATTGGCCTAGCACGAGATGCTTGCATGTAACAAACACATCTTTCTGTTTGTCCTAGTGCATAGACCTACCAGCTCTGTAACTTGGATATCTTGGGCCACAAGTTACATGACAAAATAGGCATTTATGGTTAGTGCCCCTTCTCCTAGCACACAATCCTAGCAGAATTTCTGGGATCTTCCGGCTCAACTCTTCAAAAACATTGGTGGATATTGGTACACAGTCACTTGCTGAGGTGAGAGTTGGTCACTTTCCTCAGAATTCAATAACAAACCTAAACACTTCAGGGCCAACAGAAATATAATATTATTGGAGATTTATCTTTTACTCCATAAGGAAGAACTGCTAGTCTCTTCTTACTGTCCTCCCTACTGCTCAGTTTATGTATTAAACCACTGAAATGGATTAAGGACATGAGTCCTTTCAGTAGTCAAGTTATGTGGTTTGTGTCTTAACAGGTTCATAGGAGAAGGCTGAGACTAAATAAAGTTGAAGCAGAACAAATCTTACACAACTGGATGCAGCAGACAGAAAAAAAAGGTAGACAAAAATCCTGACAATCTCTTGGATTTAAGAAATTTTTCTGATTTTTTTAAATTTTTGAAACTGTCACACACTTCTGCTTAGAACACTCATTCTTCTGTGGAATATACCGCACCTTCAAGAAACATTAAATGTTCAGAAAATGAACTCATTCAAGTCTTGGAACACAAACATACTAATTCTGTTAAAATAGAAACTGTAAGGAAAAAAAATCTTCCTTTATTCCAACACTTGATTACATAGCTAAAATTATTAATTATTGTATAGTTACAGGTGTTAATAAAAAGTCCTGCAGAAAATGCAATGTCTTCAATTATAGAAAAGCTTTAATTATTTAGCCCTCCATTACCCTTTTTTTCTCATTAGCTCTAACTCTCTTTTGTATAAGGAGTATGAAAGGTAAAGGATTTATGAAGAATATGTAAGAAACATTCAATGTGTGTCTTAATACCTGCCAGGTATGTGTCAGTGAATTTAATGGGTTTACTTCTTTGCCCCTTCATTGAACAGAAAGTCTGATAGAGAGATATATATTCAGTTTCACCTTGGCTTCCTTCAAGAACAACCCATGCAGATCTGCTGCAGAGATACAAAGCAGAGAGCAGTGCCTCTATCTGATATGTGCTGGATGTCAGAAAATGGGATCACTGATGTTTTCCTCCTGATGGAACCCACTGCATTCGACAACTTCAAGCAGTTTGCACAACTGACAGGTACTGACACGTCTTTGGCACACTTACCTGGGAGATTCTTTGAGGAACATGCTGTACTCATGAATGGTCTAGTGTTTACCTAGCCCATTGCATACAGGAGACTGGTTGTTATCACGCTGCAGTTTGTGGAGCAGTCTGGTGCTCTATTAAGACAGGCAGGACTCCATCCTTGCTGTTCCTAGCTGGCCAAACTAGGCCCTCGTTCTGAAGTGGGCATTATTTACTGCTATCTGAAACTGCTCCCATAGATGAAGAGAGAAGACACAGGGAGCTGGTATAGCCAGTCACTAGGTTTCCTTATAGTAAGAAAAGAGTGAAGTTATGGAATAAAGTGTCCTGGAGAATAAAGGAAGAAGATAGGTGACTGTCCAGCTTGTCTGTTAGGGAAGGCCATCTCTGTTGATGGTGTGCAGAGATGGGAAAGGAAAGAAACATGACTCAGGAAAAGACTAAGAAAGTGGAGGCAAGAGGACTAACATTTTATGAAAGGAAAATTCTTTACATACCAGACAGAATTGAAAGTACAGAAGCACTGTTGGTAGGTCTTAAGTGGATTAGCAATGATTGTTTGCTGCACCAATGCTATAGAGAGAATGTGATCAGGAATAGGTAAGCAGCCAGTTCACAAGAGGATCTCACCAAGCAGAAGTGCACGTTCAGGGCAGTTTCCCAGCTTCCTTCTGCCATGTGTGTACATGGCCCATGTGTACTCGGGCACATATTCTAACTTTAAAAAGTCCTAACAATTACAATTTCATGGTTCTCCTTGTACTGTAGTACCTGTGGGCCTACATAGAACCCTCAGATTCCCGCAGTCAGGAATTGCATTCTGCTGATTAAAATCTATTTAAGTGCTTGTGTTAATGACATTGAGCTAATCTAGAATATTTTAACATTTGGGAAAAAATAAAAAAATAAATAAAAATTGTAATTGTCACTTAAATAACAAGCTCTACATTCACTTTTTTCTCTGGGCTACTACCAGTGCTGGTGGAATTATGAAGACGAAAGAAATGTCAAAGCAGTAGATGCAGGCTTTGATAAACATGACATTCCTTATGAAGTGGTATGGCTGGACATAAAGCAGACAGAAGTATTTTACCTGGGACAAAAAGAAATTCCAGACCCCCATAAAGATGCAGGAGCATCTCTGAAAGAAAAGCAAGGAAAGTAACATGGCAGGAAAAAATGAAATAATTCTTTGTAGAGAGAAGCTACGCAATCTTGCTTTAACCAAGGTACTTCAGATGTTGGAAAGAGATTAAGTGGAGATACTTCCAGATGAGCACAATATATGTTGCTTAATTCAGTTCTTCATGCTCATTCTATCTCTTTGTAATTTGTTCTGTACCCTGACCATCAGGCTGTTTGACTCATGTGAAGCTTTATCTTACAGAAGCAGCCCAGGGCTGTTCTTGGTGACCACATAAGAAACTACTGCTTCACATGAACTTTCACCATTGGTAGTTGTTATCCTTGCTACAGATTTTCTTTCTATTGATAGTACTTTTTATTTTCTCCTTAGGCTAACTGCGATTTGTCCTTTATGTTGATACAATTATTTACCATAAAGTAAATTGTTTTGCCTTCTGACAAAGTAACGGTATGATATGCAGTCTTTAGTTTAGTTAGTCTTTATTTCTGCTTTTACTGTTAGATTATTTTGCTTGGAATTCAAGAGGTATTAAAGTGTATACAGTGAATATCTCAAAGTTGTAGAATTCCTTAATGCTTGGTCTCTGAACAATCAGCTCTGCAGGTCCCAACTGTTTGTCGTCTCAGAATGTCATCTTACAGAAAAGAGCTGTCTCTCCCTCCCCTTTCTTCCTTCCCTGTCTTCACAAGTGTAATGGTTTAGCTGAGTAAAGGATGAACCACTAACAGAACTCTTACTTGCACTTAGAAGTAAGGATAAGAATTTAAATATTACCCAATTCTTTAAATACTAATTCAACTGAATAAGTCAAGAAGCTGGAACAAAAGGTAAATATTTATTAAAAACTAAGCTAAACAAAAAAAAAGTTAATCTAAACAAACAAAGATAAGCTAATAAACACATAGATAAGCTAATCTAAACAAACATAAAGCTTATCAAAACAAAGATAAACAATCAAAATAAACAAATCCTTCACAACAGAGTCTCCAAGGAGCTGCAGTTTTAGCACTCATTCACCCAATGGCACTGTAGGATAAAACTGGTTCTCTCTCTCTGGAGTTGCTATTTTAGCCAATTGCTAGGAGAGGGTGTCAATCTTAGAGGAGTTCAATATAGTCACTTGCTCACTCGAGGTCACTGAAGGATAAGAAATGACTCTTTCCTTTGTGAGTTGCTGTTCTAGCCATCTACCACCAGAGGGCTCTGGGTCACCAGACTTGTTCCTGCAATGAGCAACATATGATTGACAAACACTGGACTCCCTGCCCTGAGATCGAGTGTTTGAGGGTGGATACCCCATGTCTCCACCTCCCAGGGTGTCACAAGCTGCCCTGGATCGTCCCAATCCTCACCCTTTGGCACTACTCCAAGATCACCATTGGCAGGGACAGGGAGGGGATAGTCCGTTGCCTAGAACTTTAGAAGTTTCATCTGTTGATCAGGACAGCTGAAATGCAAGAGCAGTAATGAAGTCTGCTCTGCTGCAGAATTCACTTTGTGTGGGCTGCATGAAATTAAGTGAATCCTGCAGATTTTGATTCAACAGTATTTTGGCAATTTGACATGTTATTTTTAGTGAGGAGGGCTTGTGACTGTGAGGCAAAGGAAGTTGTTCCGCTTTTTACAGACAGAAAGCCCGCAGTCATGGCACAGGAATTAGCATGAGAAAAAAAAAAGAAGAGGACATAGAATCATTAAGACTGGAAGACACCTCCAAGACCAAGTCAAACCATCAACCTAACCCCACCCCACCCACTAAACCTTATTCCCTAGGGCCACATTTACACATTCTTTGAACACCTCCAGGGATAGTGACTACAGCCTCACCCTGGGCAGCCTGTTCAATCCCCTGACCTCTCTGTCAGGGAAGAAATTTTTCCTGTTATCTAATCTAACTGTCCCCTTGCACAAATTAAGGCCATTTCTTCTGTGGCTGGTGACTTGGGATATAATACAACTTCTAGTATCATGGCGGGATGCACTTATGCAGCCCCTCAGCAACACTTTCATGAGTTCAGAATGCCATGGATGCTGTCTATTTCTGGCTTTCTGTTCACATCTAAACATATTTGAAACTTCTAGCAGTCATCCTTAAATAGCGCTGAGCTTCTGACCTCCAGAATCTACTCATTGGTCTGCAAAACAGAGCAAGGAATGTACAGAGTTCCAGGTCAGGCTGGAATTTGTTCTTGAGCTTTTGCGTCAGAAACACTAGCAACTACACTCTTGCTGCCCCTTGTAGAAAGTATCCTAGCTTTAGGCCACAGTGTTTAGGCATGCCTGCACTTAAAATCAGGTAAATAATTAGGATCTCACACATTTACAGGGCCCTCTGATGACCTGGATTTCACCAATCCTGAAGTGTGAAAATGGTACACAGATCTGTTTGCCTTCAAAACATGCAAGCTGTGTATTTAATTGATCCGCTCTATATAACCCCAAAAACATGGGAAAAATGAGGAAATTGACACAACGAGAGACGAAATACCAGAAGTTATTAAGCAGCACTCTTTAGCAGTGCTGGACACACAGGGGATATTTCCACCAAAGTAACTCTCACCAGGATACAAACTCTGTGGGTCTATGTTACAGGTCCTCATACATAAACATCACTTAGTCATACATATGCATTAGAGTTTTGAAACTTCATTAACATATACCAAAGTCCTCAATCCAAGTTTGGGATGCTTTACACTTAGGTGTGTCTGGTCTGCAGGAATTTTGATTCATCCCCCTTGCTTTCTTGGTACCTTTCACCTTTTGGATGTAGGACCAAGGTGCAGCTGAGACAAATGTCTTTTCCCCTGTTACAGATCACACATACTGTCTGCACCATTTCTGTCTGTCCTGCCCTGTCATGATCCGTAAATTAAAGTGGATTCATGAGAAGTCCAAACAATATGTGATTCTCAAAATGAAAAAATAAGGCGAATGCGCCCGGGGGTATACATTGGTACTGCTATATTGTTCAACAGCATGTGATAGAAGGAAAAAGAGAGAGGTAAACCAAGGGGAAAAAAAAAGGGGGAAGGAGGTGTAGAGTAAAGAAAGGAGGACAGAGAAGTGGGGAAAGGGAATGTATCACCACAGGGATCTCTGACCTAGGCGTCCCCAGGCTCCTGGCAAACTGACAGTATCTTGCTGGTCTTCAGTGGTCAATCAGTCTTTGGTGCGGGGCTTCCCCGTGCAGTTCTGTGAGTCTATTTTATACCTTGTTCTCTATTCTCTCCCCTCCTCTCCTGAGGAGGGAGGTTTGAGACTTGTCTTAGTTGAATTCTCTCTCAAGGCCAAAGCTGCTGTCTCTTGTCTCAAAATCTTCAGTAAGATCTCTGTAATAAGTCAGCGTTAACAGGAGAGCTCTCTGCTCCGTTTAATTCCCGTGATCTCACAGCTTACAGAATGTAGCATCTTGTAAATCTTTGACTGCCACCCAAGATGGGACCACATGAACTCTCACTGCTGAGCAGTGCTGGTGGGCTGTGTATCTTCTGCTGCTCTGTCCTTGGAAGAAGGGTTGAGACAAGACAAAGGGGCCTTTTTCCAGATGCTCACACTACCTCATAGCTCAATCTGGCTTCATTCTTCTGTGGAAGTGGCATATTCCTCAAAGAGGGCTAAGAGAGAGAGAAATTGAGAGGGAAGGAGGAGAAGAAGAGAAAAAGATAGAAATAGGAAGAGAAAGAAACACAACAAAGCAATATAATGGCCAAACATTAATAACTACATGAATTATCAATACAACAATTTAACCAATACAACAATTTAACAACTGTAATCAAAACATAGTGTAAGATGGACTTAAACAGTAGTCTTAAATTTGGATTCAGGAAAGGGAAAAAGTCTACAATTATTAACCCAAACGAGATAACAATAGGGTTTTTCATTTCGGAGATTGGAGTATGGGACACTAGGGGTAAATTGGGGAGGAAGGGGAAAATGATTGTTCCTGGGGAGGAGGGACAAGTACTAACAAGTTCAAACAACAATATTATTGCAGCAAAAATTGTAATAGGAAACAATATGAACATAGCAATGGCAAAGTGAGCATCCCAGCCTCGTCTATCGCCAGGAGCACAGTGCGAAAGCTGTAACGGTCACCACCGCCTTGTGCTCCAGAAGTAGGGTGTGCATACATAGTAAGAAAATAGCTCCCCTGGGAAAAAGGATCTGTCTAATTCACTACTTTCAGACTATTTCACTATTTTCTAAACTCCATTTAACCAAGTTCTCATATCTTGTAATCCCTCATAATCTGTTTTTCACCCTGGATCCATCATTCACATTCCCTTATCCCAGAACATGTGTGCAAACTGTCTTTACTACGTACTCCTTTCCTGTCTAACCACATATCAATGTCCTTACAATCCGGATTCTGGTCTTTTAGCAATTCATTCAAACTGCTTAGCTATTCTGAGCTCTGTGTTGCTCTCCATTGTGGTTCAATCCTAAGTCAATGACAGGGTAAACTGAATATATGTTAAGAACAAAACTGTAGCCATGTTTGCAACAGGATGATAGGTAAAATTTGCCAAATTCAACCAAGGTTGAAGTTTCCTTTCAAAATCAGTAGCATTATCCCAAATTATTGTTTTGCAACAATTGGAGCTTCTTTTCTCCAACAGGACAAAGTTCAGCTAAGATGCTGGGAAAAGTTTTGGTTGTCAAATTTAGGCCTAATTTAGGCCTCCAAGTTATGATCCAGATATCATTCATGCTATTCCTGGTGTCCCTTGAAGTTCTTCTGTAATGACAAAAACAAAGCTTGCCTCTCTGAGGTAAAGAAGGGTTTGAATGATGGAATAATCCAGGGGTATTCATTTTGTACTGTTTGCCATGGGCATCTGTTGCCTTCCAGACATTAAGGGCATCATGCCAATAGTGGGAATGTTAATTCCCTTCTGAGGTGCCCAATCCTGCATGAATTTTTGCTGTAAAATGAGAACCATTATCCAACTGGATGATTTTGGGCTTGGGAAATGTAACAAACCAGCACTTTAAAATGTGTCTCTCTAGTTGGTTGAGCCAATACTTCAGCTTGGATTAATACCNGTAAAGAAGGGTTTGAATGATGGAATAATCCAGGGGTATTCATTTTGTACTGTTTGCCATGGGCATCTGTTGCCTTCCAGACATTAAGGGCATCATGCCAATAGTGGGAATGTTAATTCCCTTCTGAGGTGCCCAATCCTGCATGAATTTTTGCTGTAAAATGAGAACCATTATCCAACTGGATGATTTTGGGCTTGGGAAATGTAACAAACCAGCACTTTAAAATGTGTCTCTCTAGTTGGTTGAGCCAATACTTCAGCTTGGATTAATACCAATACAAAATGCTTTCCTTCAGATCTCTTGAAGGGGCAGTCCTTCTGCCAAGCATCCTACAAGCTTTCACCTTCCTTTGGGTGCAGAGGGTTACTCTCTAAAGTGTGCTTTTCTAGCTGTCTATGGTCTTGTTTGCAAGCTGGTACACAGGTCCCACACATATCCCTGGTGGGAGGCAGCTTTTCACAAGCACTTGATAAAACAGATTCCTAAATCCTGTGTGCTGATGCCATACGTGCAACTCTTCCAGCAACCATCCTCTCCTCTCTTGGCCAGGGGGGAAGTGGGAGGATTCCTGCCAATGCTGTTCTGATCACTTTAAATGGACCTCTGAATATTATTGATTGCTGCCAAATAGTTCACTCAGTTTCTCTGAAAACCAAGTCAATTACAGTCAGACCTTTCTCCCAAGAGGCACAACCCCCTCGTCCAAAGTAAAAATCTCCAGGGGCAAAGGCCTGGTGTGCCATTACTTTAAAAAATGTTGCTCCGTGAGAAGCTGTCCACCTCCACTTCACTTTCCTTTCCTGCAACCCACAGGGAGGTGTGCATGAACTACAAAATGCAGAAATGAACTGATGGTTTTTCATTTCTTTCCTTAATTACCAATCACAGTAGCTGCTTGGTGGAAAAATATCAATCTTCCCTCTTTTATTTTCCCCCCTCATTTGAGCAAAATCCTGGACTTATGTGGTGCATATTTTAGTGCTTTTTTTCATGACTCTATTACTTGGTGCTGTCAAGCACTGATTTTTTTTTAGCTAAGGACTCTAAGGCAATACAATAAATAGGAGATAATCAGAGACAACTGCCCTGTACTTATTAGTCACTGCTGACATTCCTAAGAACAGGCCTGGACCCCAGTGCTGTGAGGATGGAAGTTGTATGACACCTATCTCTTTTGACCTAACAACCTGCTGAGATGCTGTTCTTCAGTGCCACAGTAAATACTGCCCAAGGAACAGGAAGCCTCTAAGGCAGAAAAATATTGACTTAACACCTCAGCAAAATAATGAATGGAATAATTAATTATTACTGCAGGAAGACTTGAATACAGCAATCTGTTCTTCCTACTCTTTCTGAGAAGAAATTTTTCCTAAGATTCAGTCCCAACCTTTCCTGGCACAACTTGACCCCATTGCCTCTTGTCCTGTTGCTAGTCCTTAGGGAGAAGTGGCCAACCCCTACTCCACTCCAGCCTCCCTTCAGGTAGTTGTAGAGAGCAGTGCGGTTTCCCCTCTGCCTCCTCTTTTCCAGGCTGAATAGCCCCAGCTCCCTCAGCCTCTCCAGAGTATTTAGGGTGGCCAATGCAGGGGACAAAATGAGGAGTCACACTGACCTCTCTCCTTTCCATGCTCAGAAGTACACGGAACAGCTTGGCTGTGTCCCATGAGCCATGATAATCCATTATCCATAATCTGGAGTGTGTGGCCAGCTCCTTCAGTGCTGAGATCCCCAGAGGGCAGAAACAGGTGGCAGTAGGTCTGGGGTTTGTAGCTTTTGCAGGGGAAAGAAGAGCCATGTGGCTGAGGTTGCTCAGGAGCTGCAGGACTTGCTCAGGCTCTGGATACTCTGGTGGATGAGTGGAGATGGCAACTTACAACCCAGCAGCCCATCCAGCACCCCAGAATTTCTTTGGTTGGAAAAGACCTGTAAGAACATCAAGTCCAACCTTCAAGCCAGCTCTTCCAGGCTACCACAAAGCCCTGTCCCTAAGTACCAGGTCTATATGTCCTTTATATCCCTCAGGGATGGGGACGCCACCACTGCTCAGGGCAGTTGTTCCAATGCCCCTTCCAGAGGAGAAATTCTTCATAAGAAGCAGTCACTGGATTTGCATGGTGCACCATGGCACTGGGTGGTCCACGGCAGGGCACCCATGGTGTAGGAAGGGGCCATCACCACCTGGTCCCTGCTCTGGTGGTATGGCTCGACATGCCCTACAGGCCTTCCCTCCACAGGCCTTAGCATTTAGTGAGGGAGATGGCAGCTGTTGAGGTGATTTTGCTTTTAGGGCTGGAACCTTCAAGCACAACGACAATGCAGGTCTCCTGCTGGCTCAAGGAAAACTCAGAGCCTCAGAATTCTGCTGCCAGTTGAGAGACCATTTAGGGACAGTGAAGAGCAGCAGCAGAAGCAGCAGGCTTTTCCTGGGGGAGCTAGCCTGAAATGTTTTAACACTCAGAGAGGGGTTTCATCAGTAGCAATCACCACCCACTGTGATCATCCATGTCTCCTGGCAGCTCAAGGGAATCTCAGAGCCCCAGGTTTCTACTGCCAGTTGAGAGGTCTTCTGGGTATACTGAAGGCCACACTCACATACTCTCACAAACACACAGAAAACACATGTACCCACACTGATACCTGTAGAAACACACAAAACCAAACACGCACATACACACAGAGATGCATGAACACACACACACACAGAAAAATGCATGCACACTCAAACACATGCAAAAAACACCCATGTAGGCAAATAGATACATGCATAAACACGCACACACACGCAAAAACATTTACCTTTAGTGGTATGGTTACTTGTAGTGCATCTGAAAATATCTCTATAAATAAAAAATACAACAGCATCAAAAAAGGGAAGCTCACTATATGTAAGTACTAGATGTCAGCAACCTCTGTGTAGCCTTCTTACAGTAAATAATGGTGAGACACTTGATAAATTAAATGCAATGTGGAGCCTAGAAAGTCTTCCAAAACTATTTCCATATGTACTCAAAATACCACAGAGAAATATAACTACTCCAAGTCCAACAGCCATTAATGGAGTTTCAAGGTGCTAATTTAGAAGCTGCTAACTACGGTTACCAGTATGCCTCAATGATTACTATCAGTTGTTTCTGCTCCATATGGGCAGCTCCGATACAGAAATGAATAACCTAAAGAACATCAAGGGGGGTTACAAGACACCAGGAGCAGCAGTGAAGGACTCAGGAGCATGGGTTGTCTTCTCATCAATCCACCCAGTTAGAGGGAAAAGGGTTAAAAGGGCCAATAGAATAAGGAAAATCAAGCAGTGTTTGAGGGGGTGGTGCTACAGACAGGGCTTTGG
>VZRI01002684.1:0-20094 GCA_013397515.1 Upupa epops
GGCCTTGCTCCTGATTCCCACCTGTAAGGGTTCAACCCTATCCTCACCCTCACTAATTTCTGTGCTTTCATATGTCTTTCCTCAGAAAACCACCCCTTTTCCCTTTTTATTTTATAAAGTGCAGATGCTTTTGTATAAGAATATTTTACAAAAGAATTGGACAGCACAGAGGACAATGCAGTGTGGCAGAAGGATGGCAAGAACAGAGATTTCCAAGATGGTTAGGATGCTCCTTCCACCAAGCAGACGGGATATTGTACTGCAACTGTTCGTCCAAACCAAGACCTCACGGGGACTACTGTATTGGAAAGTCAAGAAAACGGACACTGATTTGTTTTTTCCTCACAAATATCAAGCAGAAATCTTGTGTAAGAGGAGACAATATTGAAATAACCAGGAGCCAGAAGGGACTGAAAGGAAAAACCTAACATTAGAGCTGAGAGAAAATCTCAGAAGTTTTAAAAGAAATATCAAGAACCCATACTTGTGCTCAAAATCCACGGCAATTTTGAAACTAAAATGACCACTGTTGGGTTATTTGCTCACAGTAGTTTTATGGTCAGGAAAAAACCCATTACTTGTATCCCACTTAAAAAGAAATATATTCTACACCATTTCCAAATCCCAAAAGATGTTAAATATTCCCTGGATTCATGATCTTTGAATGTATAGGAATTAGCTGGAGATTATCCCAGAAATGTTATTCTGAAGTAATTGAATAACTGAAGTTTGGGGCCAGGTGGTTGGGGGTGTGTGTGATGTGGTTATATGAGCACTGTGCGGTGGATTCATGGTGTCTTTGTGTTCTCTTTACATCACTTGGCACAGCTGAACATCGTGGTCCCAGTAAAGCAAAACAGGAGTTTCCTAGTGACTTCAGAGGAGTCAGAATCTCACCGCAGCTCAGGAGCAGCTGCTGGAGGATGCCACAGGCTGGTGACCTGGAGCAATTTCAAGTCAGTGATGTAAAAGCAAAACAAATTCGTTGTGATGTAACTGATCTCATTGTCAACCCAGGGTAACCAAAGTTTGCTTTGGATTTTTTACTGAATTTCCATTCCTGTTGTAGCTGTGTAGGTAGTATACTAAAGCATTATTCTTAAAAAAGCAAAGAATTAATTTCTTTAAGAAATGAGCAATTTGTAGAAACCACTTGTGTAATTTTGCATTTGGAGTGTGATTTATATTCATAAATAAATTTACATAAAATCTCCAGCTCTCCATGTCATAGTTGTATTTTATCCTTAATTCAGATGCTCAAGAAATGTAAATTATTTTTACAGCTAAATAAAAGCTACACAAAGCTGCCAGGAAAGAATGAGACACACATGGTGCCATGCAGCCATGATAAATCCAGGAGCACCATGGTTACAGTCAAAAAGTGAGGCCATCAGCCATCAAGGAACATTGGCATGTGCAGATTCCTCTGACTAGATCTAGCCAACCAATCTTCCCTGGGGAAGCTCATGACACTAGATCAGCAAGAGAGAATATTTACCTGGATGATAAACAGGCACCTAAAATGAGGAGGAACTGTTGGTTTACACAGCAAGGGTTTCTTACAGAGTATAACCATCAGCCCTAGCTGGGCCATGTTCTGCCCATGTGCTTTGCAGAAATAAAAATACCAGCAGTTCTGTCACTTGAGGAGGTTTGCAGGATGGGTGGGCTGGCTAATGACTGTGTGTGCTTGTAAACTATGGTTTGGTCGTGAGGAAGGTACCAGTGAAAAGAGATATTTGCACCTCCTCTGTCATTGTGGAAAAAGGCTCCTGTGCCATGGCTCTGTATTGACTGAACAGGAAATGGGTTGTCTTTATTAGCAATTAACTCAGACAAGAGGACATAATTACTGCAAACAAGGGCATGAAGAGCCTCAGCTGTTGGTAGCCAAAGGGATTTAAGTAAAACATGCTCCTGGTTCATAGGTCCCTTTTTGAGTAAGGAGGCTGGAGGGAGGAGTTGCCTGGATTTTCAAGCTGTTTTCCATGCTTGATGTAGGTAGGTCTCCTTATTCTGTGTTTTTATCTCCTCTCTGATTAAGTGTCTCAGTGACTCTTGTGTTTTCTGCTGTTTGTTCGCTGCTGAAAGCACCTAAATCCACCTTGCTTTTCAAAGTTTGGTTGAAGTTATCTATAGCTGGTTTGTGCATCATTGCTGGCTTATTTGCTGAATTAGGATGGTCTTGCTTAAATTAAACTTGGTATTGGGCTAAAATGTCTCCCAGAGTGGCTCTCCATGAAGGTGAACAGAGGACCAGGCAGTGAGGCAGGTGCTTTCTGGTTGATCAGCTATGAGAAAGCTGTTGCGCTGAGCTTTCCTGTAGTAAATTTTGCATATTTTTAGTATAACTTGGTTTTGTATACAGTTTGAATAATACCTGTTCATAAACATAATTTAGTGGCCATAGTGCAATGGGGTTGATGGTTGAACTTGATGATCTTGGGGGTCTCTTCAAACCTTTATGATTCCATGATCTATTTACTGTTGCTATCAAACTTTACTTCATGGCAAAGAGTATCAGGCTGGTAGCGAAGTCTGTGTTTTAGCATCTGCTGCCTTTCCCTGTGGGGTTTCCCCTTCCAGACAAAAGGGAAGCTGTAGTTTGTTGGTGATTTTTATACTGGCACCAGGCAGGATGCAGCACAGTGCTGAGCACCTCATCAAGAAGATGCTAAAGGTGCTGAACCTTCTTAGTTCATAAGGGTGGATGGATCCTCCAAACCATTTTGCAGTGAATAGGGACAGGCAAAAATTCCCAACAAAGGAGTGTGGACAAGCCTGTTGACTCCCAAGGACCAGTCGTGTGCCTTAATTGTGTGCATGAATGCTGGACTGTTTGGGATCAGCATAAACAACCCTGAATGTCAAGCTCTTCTCTGTGTCTGTTTTGTAGCGCTAATGACCACCAGGCATTAAAAACCTGCCTCTGGTCCTTGGAGGAGCTGAGGTATTTTATTTCTTATTTTTAAAGAGTGGCTTCACCTTAAAAGAATATTGTTATTTCAGAGACACTGGAGCCTGAGAAAACTGAGAGCTGTAAACTTAACCTCCCAGCAAGTTCAGTTTTATAATTTTTAAATGTTTGCAACATAAAAAAAGGAGCTAAATAATGCTGCTTGAAAACATTTAAAACCAAAAAATCACACTCAGCAGACAGCTCGTATGACAAGGCTCTGCCTAGAGTGAATTTTTATGCTTGAGTTATAAACCCTTGAAAAATGGGGATCCTAATGCAAAAGCTGACACAGCTTTAACTAGAGCAGCTCGAGTAAGTGCTGCTATAATTATTTGCTCATTAATTACGAATTTTGCAAGACACGAGAGTAACACAAATTGGAAAATAGGAATAATTATCAGTAATAACGCCACAGAAGCTGGACACATTGAAAATATCTTCCTCTTCAAATTTAATAATAGCAAGACAGCTAGGAAACTAATAAGAAATACATAATTGAAAATTAACCTTGCAAATCTGCTGTTAATAAACCATGGTACTCTTGCGTTACAATAATTTTACACAGCCTTTAATTTGCATTTGAAGTGTCATTCCAGGTAATACTTGGTGTGTTCACAACAATTAGTAAGTCTTTGCATTAAAACAAACAAACAAAAAAATACCAAGGTAGGGTTTGCTACAGCTGGAGAGGACGGAGTGGTGGATACTACAGATTTTAGCAGCTCAGAGCTCAAGCTATTGGAAATCAGACAGACAATGGTGACTCTTGTGCTGTCTGCATGCCTGAATAGTGTTTTGTTGCCATTGAATCAGTGTGTTGTGATGTTCTGTGCTTTCACCCTTGGCTTAGACACTTATACCAGTTGGGCTATTGAATCACTCAACACTTCCTCACCCTCTGAGGCACAAGGCATGCGTGGTTTGAAATACTCTGCAGTGCCTGCTTTTAGTGCAGTTTAGGGTTGTCCCAATCATTCTAACTGGAGTGGGTTTGAGCAGGGTACATCAGGGTAGCCTATGGTTTGATGGGAAGATGCCGCTCTACTACAAGTTGGCATGTGGTTTGCTTATGGCTCTTTATTCAGAGGTAAATGGCACTTCCTTACGCGTGTTTCCTATCTGTTGCAAATAGACAGAAGTCTGTAAAAATCTGTTTGATCAATCAGTTTGTGAGTAAGGACGAAGAGAATTGTTTATTCAAAGCTCAGGCTGAATCAACTGCTCTTGCTATGTATCTCCCACTCATAAAATAAACTTGATGCATATTGCTATGGCTCCTTGTGTTCCATCACAAAAAACTAATGTGTTTGTAGCCAAGAAGTGTTTGACAGTTTTGGAGCTTGTTTCTGCTGAGCATTCAGCTGAAAAAGGAAGCCATGGAAGAGGAAGGTGCTTCACTGCAGTCTGTACATCTATGGAATCATAGGGTTGGAAGGAATATCCAGAGGTCATCTAGTCCAATCCTCATACAACAAGCAGACTCGCCAGATCAGATTGCCCAGAGCCCCATCCAGCCTGACTTTGAATGGCTCTAGGGATCAGGCCTCTACCACCTCTAGGCAGGCTATTCCAGGGATCCTTCACTCTCAGATTCAAGAACTTTTTCATGATGACCACTCTAAACCTTACTTTTTCCAGCTTCAAACTATGATCCCCTCATCCTATCTCCCCCAGCCTTCCTCTTTCAGGGACTGGAAGGTCACTGAAGCTCNATACAACAAGCAGACTCGCCAGATCAGATTGCCCAGAGCCCCATCCAGCCTGACTTTGAATGGCTCTAGGGATCAGGCCTCTACCACCTCTAGGCAGGCTATTCCAGGGATCCTTCACTCTCAGATTCAAGAACTTTTTCATGATGACCACTCTAAACCTTACTTTTTCCAGCTTCAAACTATGACCCCTCATCCTATCTCCCCCAGGCTTCCTCTTTCAGGGACTGGAAGGTCACTGAAGCTCTCTCCTCTACAGGCTGACCAACCACAGCTCCCTAAGCCTATCCCCAGAGCAGAGGGGCTCCAGCCCTTTCAGTGTTTCATGACCTCCTCTGGACTCAGTCCAATGACTCCTCATCCTTTTTGTGTTGAGAGCTCCAGAGCTAGACACAGGACTCCAGGTGAAGTCTCACAGGAGCAACAGTGTTAATGGCAGTTTCAAATGGTGAAGCAGCTTAAATGTAAAGAAATAACCCAGTGACCTATGGTGTTTGGCATCAGAGAGGGGGAAGGTTGCACACGCACAGTTGGGTTAGGAGCATGCATGCACACACACAGTTTCTGCAGTTCCAAACTCCATCGAAGTCTGTGTGCAAAATGTTGGCTGCTGTGTGCAAACCCACAAATCCTAGGGAAAAGGCCATGAGGGGTCAGTGATTCAGCTGTTTGCCTGCTCACTTTATGTAAGAGCTTAGCAGCAGTGGGCTTTTTGTCCCCGGCCAGCAATAGCAGGAACAGCTTGTTTCTGAAAGGGCAGTGGCTCCCCTTGTAGTGATGCGAGAAGGGGTCCCGAAATAAACTTCAGATGAGGATGGTCCTTGATTTGACCTTTCGTCCCTCTCTTTGGCTGTAAGCACATCTTAGTGCACTGTTCAGAGCCTGCCACTGCCTGCCTTCATAGGCTGTAGAGCTCAAGCACCACCAGCACTGGCGTTTCTCCTGCCTTTCTTGCAAAATACTGCGATGTGGGACAATAAGGTGTTTTGGTTGCTCAAGCTCTTTCTATAGAGGAGATTGGGGTTTTCATATGGAAAATCAAACCTCCTATCCTCTTGCAGCCCCTAGGCGAAGTCACTACAGCGTTGGGACTTTTACGATTCTATAATTCATTTGCAGAGGCTTCAGCTCATGGAGGGAGGTGATAGTAATGTCCCCCCACAAGAACCTTTGAGATCAGTTCACATAGTGAAGTGTGAAAATGACAAATGACCTTAAATTCTTTCCTGCTTTGAAGGCAGAGCAGTGGAGCAGAAGCTGTGTGAACTTGGTGTGGTCATGTCTCATCTGAAATGGTGGTGGGGTTGGAACTAGATGATCACAGAACCATAGAATGTGTTGGGCTGGACAGGAACTTTAAAGGTCATCTAGTCCAAACACCCTGTAGTGAACAAGGCTGCTCACAGCCCCATCAAGCCTGAATTTGAATGCCTCCAAGAACGGAGCTTCTACCACCCATCTAGGCAATCTCTGAGGTTCCTTAGAACCTCAACATTCTAAGAGTATGATATTATGAAATGTGCTGGTGAGAGAACCTCCCTTAATCCCTGAAGCTTTGCTATAGACATGGATCAAAATGAGGGTGGGTGCTCCTGAGCTTAACCCTGGTCAGGATGTAACTGCTGCATTTGTGGGCACAAGAATCAATGACACAGGGTTGAGATGAGCCAGTGAGGAACTGTTGAAGACTGGCCAGATGCAGCCTCTCTCCATTGTGTGTCTGTGAGTCCTATCGGCAGTTCCCTGCAAGACCAGAGCAAGTGCTGGGGCCATGCTGGATTTCCCATGGGGGCTCAGGCACATCTTGGGCAGGGAAATCTTCAAGATGGATGAAGAGCAGAGGGAAAGCAGTTACTTTCTACATGTTGAGAAAAAGGAGATGGCAAATACCCTCCTCTCTGCCTGAAAAGCAGGAGGCTGTGGAAGAAATGTGCCTCTTAATGATGCTCCTGAGGCAGCCTCTGCTAGTGACTCCTGATCAGTATTCTGTTCATCACCACTTTCTGAAGGAAAGACATAACGGAACAACTTAGCCAAAAGGAAGCTATTTTTAGAAGTGAAGAAATGATTTCTCCCCCCACCCCCCATTCCGCTGTTATTTATGTTGCCTAGTTCTTGAGTTATTTATTTCAGTGGGAGCTGATGCAAAGTGGGACGATGTTTAATGTGTGTAAGGCTGGTGAAATTCATTCTACAGCTGTCCTTTCTATTTCAGGGCTGGGCTTTGATAGTTTTTCCAACCTGGAAACTGGATGGCACTTCTTGGGTATTTCCATAGCACTGCTGCTGGTGAGGGGAGCTCCTCGTGCCCAGTCCCTTCAGCTTCCAGCTACCTGATGGCTGCCTCCACCATTTGTCACTGTGGTAGATTTTATCCTACCCCTTAGCTCACCCCATGCATTTTTAGGACACTGGAAAGTGACTGACTATTCAAAATGAAAATAAAAAAGGCGTTCATAGTTATTCATCGATCGGAGATAATTTATGCAGCCTGGGCTCTGCATCAAGGTATGAAGGGTGACATCATTGAGCCTGAGCTCTGCCAACCTGAACTGAGGTTGGAATGACAATGCAGTGATTTAACTATTATGATCTCACTAAATATTTCATCCTTGAGATGTAGCTGAACCTGTAATGCAGGGTTATGCCAAGTGCATGCAGTGAGGTTGCTCCAGAACAGATTTTGACACAAACTTTGCTGGTGAAGGGAAAGTTTGAGTGACATACGTGCTGCATATGCTCCTGCTCTGCCAGGCTGAAGGAAATCCTTTTGGATGGGGAAATTTACTGTGCAATGTTTTCTATTTTTTACACATGTGCTTGTATATAGATACGCACATGCACAAGGGGAGGAGCGGTGGGGGGAATCTGGAAGGTTATCTTAAGCTTCCTAATCTGAAATCATCACACGAGGAGAAAAAAGTCACTTAGCTCAAACAAATATACCTGCACTTTTGAAGTTCCAGACCTCACATCCCATCCTCGCAACAAGAAGAAGATCCTGTAGATGTGATGGATCATGAGGCAGAACTTTTAACAACAATTTTTAGCTTTCAACCTCTTTCACAGCTCTGGTGCTGAAGTGACCTGGTGTTCAGTGAGGGAGAAAACCAGCAGGAGAAGAAAATCTTGTTTTATTTGATGCTTTGGCTCCCCAGGTCTGTAGCCAATGGGGAGGGATATGCTTTTCCTCTCCAGTGCCAGACTCTGCAGGTGGCAGCCTTTTGTTGGTTTGCTAACACTTATTATTCAGTTTATTATTGGTATGAGGATTAGAATAACAAGGTGTACTGATTTAGGCTGGGACAGGCTTAATTTTCTTCCTGGTAGCTGGTACAGTGTTGTGTTTGTGACTTAGTGGAGAATAATGTTGATGTCACCCTGAAAACTTAAGTTATTGCTAAGAAGTGTTTATACTAACTCAAGGACTTATCAGCAAGAAGGCAGGAGGGGCAGAAGAATTACAGCTGGGATGGCTGACCCAAACCAGCCAAAGGGATATTCTATACCCTATGACACCATGACCAGTATATAAATGGGGGGGCAACCACAATAGGGGGAGGAAAGCTGGTTGGGGACCGCTGCTTGGGGACTGGCTGAGCATGGTCCAGTGACTGCTGAGCAATTGCATTGTGCACCATTTCTGGCATATTCTCGTTATTATAACAATTCTAATTATTTTTTTTCTGTCCTATTAAATTGCCTTTAGCTCAAACCATGCTTTCTTGATTCGCTCCCCTATCCCAATGTGGAGGGTAGTGAGCAAGTGGCTGTGTGGTGTTCGGTTGCTGGCTAGGGTTAAGCCATGACACAAGGTTTTCCGAGCTAAGTGCATGATGAGGAGAGGCAGAACCTAGGCTGAGAGTGGTGATGGAGAAAAAGACCTAAGCAGTGTCTGAGCTCTAAGACAGGCTGACCAAAAAAGCAAATGGTAACAGGTAGATTTACAGTCAAAACCATAGACAAGAGGCTTAAATTCCTTTAGGATGAAACTCAGTGGATGTAGGAGAGCTTCACTGCTGTTGCAGTAGGAGGTTGGGATGGCTGAATTGGGGAACCTTTTTAGGTTTGTGTAGGTTGAACCACTCTTCTAGCTCTGGCACAGTATGTAAAGGATCTGTGTCTCTGAGAAGGCTGTGGGATGACACCAGACTGGGAGAAGCAGTCAATAAGTCAAAGGATAGGACTGACCTCCAACCCAGCTTTGACAGGCTGGAGAAATGAGCTGACAGTGCTGAGTCAGGCACCTGGTAGAATCAACTCCATGCACTGATACAAGCTAGAGACTCTCTGAAGAGCGACTTTGCAGGCAAAGATCTGCTGGTCCTCATGGGAAAACTGGACTTGAGTCACCAGTGTGTCCTTGCAGAGAAGAAGTCAATACTCAGAGCTTGAATGGGGGATGCTCTGCCTTTGAAGTTGCCCCTGTTTTCAACAAGGGGTTCACCCAAAGAGCCTTCAGAAACCCTTTCCAAATATTCAGTTTTAAGAGCCCCTTTGCAGGTGCCCCTAAAGGGTAGGAAGGTATGTTTGGGGGTAAGGTTTTCTCTAGAAATAAAGCATTGTTTGCACCTGCAGTTCTATTCAGTCTAAGATTTGCAAAACCTCAAGGGTCAACGTTGCTGCTCCTTTTTGGAGAGAAGGACACTGAGTAATCTCAGAATGAATGTCAAGCCTTGTGTGCAAACTGCCTGATTGTCTGGGGAAATGGCCTTCTTTCCCCTATAAGACTCTCATGAAGCCAGATCTGGTTGCTCTTTTGGTGGCCACCAGCAGCACATTTGAGTGGTTTCCCAGCACATCTGAAGCTGAGATGTTTCATACGTAGGCAGGAAGGGTGGATTTAATTTGTAAAGTGATTTGGACCTGTGGGCAAATCTTTTTGCAAGGACATTTTCCATACCAGTGGGGTGACCTTGTCACTGCTATAAATCCTGACTAAAAACAATCATAATTAGTTCAAATGCTTAAAACATAGTGACACAAGAATTATCCATGAACATTTTGGTTGAATTAGGGTGAGGAAAAGAAGAGGGGTTGTGCAAATGCAGAATTCTAGGGTTGGATTTTTTTAGTGTATTTAAATGTTACTTTGGGATAATTTTTCAGCCCAGAATGGCTTTCCATGTTACTTACAGCTAATAGAAAAATGTATGGATTTACAATCAGAATTAGCTTAAGGCACTGGCAAACATCCTTTGTTCCTGTATTGATAGAACCTCAGTAGTCTCTTTTCCTGTTTGGCCTCCCCTGTCCTGGACGCAATGGGGACAAACACAGTGGAAGGATTTGTATTACCCGTAAAGAAGAACAATTGCAGCAGTGTCTTAAATTCACAGGGTTTGAGGACTGTAATTGGATGTTATTTGAGGGTGGTGGAGGGGGGAGAAATATCTATCCCAGTTCAGTTTTGGAGACTCTCCATTTGTCTTATGTGTGCTTACTGCACTGGGACAAATGTTTTTCCATAGAATTCTGATTCTACCGCAGAAAGAGCCTGGAAGCCATGAGATGCCAGGACTGGGTTCCTCCCTCTAGTGGCAGCAGAAAGGAAGATGCAGAGTTCACAGACCAGGTAGTGGCACTTATTTTAGAAAAACCTATGAGGTAAAAGAATTGCTGTGTTATTTTGAAACTTCAAAGACAGACTCATATGGTGCAGAATGCCTGTAACTTCTTTGTAGTTTCTCCTCAGTCATGGAAATTCTGTACAAACCAAGATACCAAAATAAGGACGGTTCTCTTATATTTAAAACGTCCTTGAGACTATAACTGAAGGAGCTTGATAAAGATGAACAATAATGACTTTGTTCTGCTCTCCTGTTGATAGAACCATGGAGCAGATGCTGTATGTGGGAGTAGCTGCTGGGACTAGCTCAGAAATATTGCCTAGAACTGGGAGCTGGCAGAGAGGGAGGAACTGAGGGATCAAATCCAAGTTGGATGGGCCTCTGGGTAACCTGGTCTGGTGAGAGGTGTCCCTGCCCATGGCAGAGGGTTGGGACTATATTTCTGATGTTTCTTCTAACCTAAGACAGCCTTATTCTAAACTAGATAAGCTTTGATGCTCTTTTTCAACACAAAGTATTCTGTGATTGCCTTGGTGAGCATTTAAATCCCATCTGAGGTTACCAGGGTGATTTGACTTGTAAAATGTAAATCTGTGTGTCCACAACAACTAAACTGCCCTTTGTGTGTGTACAGTAATGGGAGTAACATTGTGTCTATAGACATAAGAACGTGGCCACTACCTGTGAGCCAAATAAAACGCATAAAAATAAATACCGGGTCTACACTATTTCAGCTTTTCTCCTGTTGCTTCCTTTATGACCTGAGGAGTAGCAGAAAACACTAATATTTGTTTCAGACTTGAGCAACAGGTCAATCTATGGAGGGAGGTTATCTGAAATACTTGATCTCCGTCAGCCTATCAGGCTTCTGAATATCTGTTGTCAATGTTTTACTCCCTGTGCATCAATCACAGTTTCAATGAAGAGTTGCTTTAATAGAAGGGATGTGAATGAAAGTTAGGGTTGAATCAGCACCTTGAATTCAGGGAGAAGGTCTTTCAATCTGTGTAGTTCTGAGAATACTCTTCAGCTAGCTGAAGGATGCTGTTAACAAAAGAAAACCCAGCTATAAAAATCCAATCCAAATAAGGTTGGGATGCAGCTGATGGTAACCTTCAGCAACTTGCTTCCTAACATTTGGTGAAGCAGGGCAGTAGCAGAGGTGCCCCTAGCTGGGTTTCAAGTCTGCCTGTATCCTTGCTCCACCTGGGCTCTAGAAGTGAAGAGTCCTGACTAGGGAAGGCCTAAGGAGGAAAACATGGCCAACAACTGTGGTGCCCTGCAACACAGGAAACCTCTACCTGACCTGTAAGGTCATGTGTGTTGGTCCATGAATTTGATCTTCTATCAAAAGGAACTTGACTTCTGAACAACATGCAAACTTGGCCTGATTGCAGCTTCCTTCACAAGTGCTATACATATTTGTCTTGCTTTTTCTGAAAGCAGTTGCTTTGGAACCTGTTTTGTGGTAGAACTTTCTGAGGAAAGGACTGTCCACAGGAAGCCTTGATTCTGGCAGGTCTGTGTGTGCCTGCTGGATGGTTGTGGCTCCTGAGTTCACTGGTGTTAGGAGACCTCTTAAAGGGTCATGTTTGCCTGTCATGTTGTTCTCAGGATCAGGTTGAGTTGCTGCAGATGTTTGCCTAGCAGCTGCCACCATTACTGCCTGGAGGGTTCCTTAGGATGTTAATTAACAGAAAAAAAACACATTGGGACTTATTCTTTCCATGTTTAGGAGGTTTAAATCTTTGTGACTTTTCACGTCATAAAGCAACACTTCAGTCTTAGAATCCTTTAACATCGTTAGTTTTCAGGATACCATCTTACCCCTCTCTGCTTTCCCAGCCCCTTTGTTCTGCACTGCACCTGAAAACCATCCTAATTCTATTTTACCTCCCTGCGAAGTTTCCTCTCATCCTTTTTTGCTTTTTTTATCAATTTTTACGTTCTCAGTTTCATTATGCAATTGTTCCAATCTTGCTCCTTATTTGATGTTTTATAACTCAGGTCTGCCTTCTCCCCACCCCCCTGTTGATTACTTTTACTTTTCTGTGCTCCTTCACACTGAATTGAAAAATAAAACAGGGAAAACAAGCTGAATGCTGCCTGTGCAGTCCCTGTGAGGTGGTTCGTGTAACCCTTGGGTGTCTGCTCATTTCTCTTTGAACGCTTTCCATTTCCTCCCTGTCCTTTCCCTCCCTAGCTTTACTCTGTTGAATTTCCACCCTCTGCTTAGTCTTCCAACTTTGCTCTGCTACAACCTAATCTACTTGTTTTCTAACTTTTAGTTGAACATTAATCCTAGTGAAATCCTTAAAAGCTGCAGCTTGGATTCTCCCCCATGCTTTTCCATCACCAGTTATAATTAGTTACAGAAACCTCGCTCTAGAATTTTCGAGGATGAAAATAATGCTTAGAGCCAGGACACACTACAGGACTTTACACAGTAAAGAAATACTTTTCCACGTCTAGAAATGCCAACTACATCTCACCCTCCATAAATTTTAGCTGTTCCCTGGGATGTGATCTCAGCTGAGTATTTTGAGCCTCTGCCTGACTTTGAGCACCTAAAGCAATTGGTTGCAACTATCCCTGTATGTGTTTAAAGGTGGTTTAGATGTGGTGCTTAGAGATCTGGTCTAGTGGTAAACTTGATAGAGTTGGGTTAATGGTTGGAATTGATGATGTCAAGGGTTTTCTCCAACCTGAATAATTCAATGATTCTATAGCAGTGTTTGGCTTTACAGCAGCACTTTAACGGATAAATTAGCAATGGAGAGTCACTGCCATCCTACAGAGATGAACGACTGCTCTGTCAGGCTCAGCAAACATGGCGACAACCCAGTGAGTCTGGTGAGGCTTCTGCTAAAGAGACAGGACAGTCTTCTGATGGGGAGGGGGTTCATGCTGAGTGTAGTGTCCAGCTTTTCTTCAGCACAGGGCATAGATACCTGTCCTACAGACCTCAGAACACTTTGTATGGGACTCCAGATCTACTGGAACATCTTTAGCAGGGTAATTTCAGCAGGCAGGTGTAGTGTAAGAGTGGTGAGTAGAGCCAGCCTGGCCATGGCAATGTCCATAACACATCTTTAGTGATATGTGCTGACATTGGACCATTCTGAGGTCACTAAGCTCTGCAGCAGGCACAGAAGGATTGAAAATGTCAGCAGGATCCCTGAGAGAGACTACTTGGAGAAAGCCATGCCGGCAGTAGAAGGAAACTGTCTAGAGATGGGTGGTAGCACAAGGGATGAAGAGGGGTTTATGTCACTAGTATGTGCTATGAGGATGGGGAATAGCTGTTATGACTTCTAGGAATCCGAAGTGTTTCAGTGGGGGACCAAGCTCTCCACTTCTGGGACTTTGCCAAAGCCATGGATTAGGTGATTTCTGGTGGTTTAAGAAGACAGCTCTGTTTTAGCACCAGTAACAACAGGAACATTGCACCTTTGAGGAACACTTCCTACCAGGAAAATCTTTCTGATACTATTTCACATTGATTATTTGATTGGATCTTTCTGAATAGATTTGTCTGGTTGTTTCACACCTTTATCTGGTCCATGTGTTATCATATGTAATTAACACATCTAATAAATTATTGACTTTCACTGACCTCATCAATGCCATGGCTTATTAAGTTGTGATTTTTTTATGTGGTGTTCTTTTTCCTCTCCGTTGAATGATGACACTCATTTGTTTAGCATAATTCCCAAGTATATATATTTGGAAAATAAAATTGAAATGCCAAGTGTTTTCAGGAAACACTTTCAAATGCAGTAAATGATGTTTTGGAATGTATTTAATTTTTTATTATGCACAACATGAAAATGCGCCTTTACCTTCATTGCTTTTTCTTGTCTCTCTTACGTCTACTGCATTTTCCCCCTCAGAAAGGCAGCAGACAAAGAGATAAATGAGCATTTCTTGTGTCAAATGGAAACAACTTAAACCTATTTCTTTGTATTTTCCTTTGGCATTTAATCTCGAGTGAATGTTTGTGATCAGAACGTGAACTTGCTGTTGAAATGGAAATAGTATTCTTTGCAAATAACATTCATTTGGAAGGGGAGAGCTCTAATTGTAAATGTTGGTTCTCACAGTAAATAATTCTGTGGTGCACCTGAATTGATTGAGCTGCCATTTTTTTCCCTGTAAAGTGCAAAATTAGATCAACTCACTTCTTGCTTATTTACATGGCTGGCTTTAATTTATTATCAGGGATATTGAGTGCTAAAGCTTTTAGTGCAAGAGATACCTCTTGCACTTAATGGATAATCATTTAGTGGAATAGAATTTAAATGCATATGGTAGCTGTGCCATGGCTCCAACCTAACCCAGACATGATCAGGAGACGGAATAGCACCCCTCCAGGAGAAGGATTAGCACTTTCCAGTGGCTTTTGTCTGAGTATGTCTTTGGTTATTAGTTCAACCTCCAAGTCGGCTGAATATGCTGGGATCTAGAGGCAGATGCTTAGACACCATAGAGCTATTTCTGGTTTTAGCTCTATTTTCCAAGAGACCACTCTGTTCTAGATAATTCAAGAGGGTTTCAATCAAGATCGCTGCATCTTTTTAATCATAAGATAAGAACAAGCAGTTTGAGGTAGAATCAGAGGATAAGAGAGCTGGACCTGGAAAAAAGATGAAAACAAGTTTATTCGAGCAAATTATAAGAGACTAAACAGAACACAAAGAGATTTTATTTTGAGTTGTAGTGAAGTACCATAGACAAAGATCTGTAATCTCAGCAGTTCCTCTTCTGAGGACTAGAGCTCTATGCCCCCCATTCTCCAAAGCCCAGTTGGATGGGGAACATCAGCCTTTGACAAGCATCTCTTTTAATAGGGGGGTGGAGGTTTGCTCTTTTTGCACTCAGATAATACCAAGTGGTGTTTGGGAACTTAACTTCAACCTGTTTTCCTCCTTTCCCATGACTGAGTTGCTGCAATCCTGTGGGGTGGCAGTGGTGATCAGAGTTGATCATGGAGATTTTTGATAATTTTTTTAAGTGTTCTTTTACAAAGGATTTCCTATTTGCATTTGAGTCCTGATGTTACCCAAGATTTGTTTCTTGGTGCAGAGAGGCACAAACTGTTTCAGGTGTCATCCTCTTTCTGCTAAACAAGAACACTTAAGAAAACCCCAAACAATAAACAAACCCCACAAAACCAAACACTCACAGCTCCCCCTCCAAAACTAGGGATTTTTAATAACCTCTTTTGTGTATGGGCAATGAGCCATGGGGGTCTCTAGAAGCTTCATTTTAGGAAGGGATTAGCAAAGACTTTTAATATCTTTTGCATAGTGTAGAGACTGCAAGAAAGAAAGAGCTGATCCAGAGGCAGTTACGTTTTCACTGATGCCCAGAATTGAAGTACAGGTTGATTTATATATTTTTGGCAACTTTTCTTCTTGAGGAGAGAACTTCTAAGTTCAATCAATTAAAGAAAGGATCTGATTTGCTTTGTAATTGTTTTTCTGTCTGTATGAATGATGTAAGGGTGTATTGGAAGAATTTACTTCACTACTCTGTCTTTTCTAAAATAACAGGTTTACTGGTTGATTTATGGGTTGTTTGTTTTGTTTTTGTTGTTCTGTCTGTAGGTGAGAAAAAGGTTAATTTGCTTGAGAAATCATGTCTATGCCAGAGAAGGTCAACTTGTTCCATCATCCTGTACTGCCATTGGAGGCTGACCTGAACCTAAACACAGTAGTTCAAGGGAAGGATTAGGCATCTTGTTTTTCTGCATCTTTTTCTCAGCATTCACTTTCTCTTTTTTTTTGTAGTTTCTCAGAAAAGGTATGAGGGGATGACTTAGAGGACTGGTTTCTTATATCCTCCCTGGAACCCATTCTGTTCCCTGCAAAGCCATAGTTTTGATGTTCTGCTTCAAAAAGCTTCAGATTCTGCTGTGGCTGTGCTGAGCTAATGGCGTCTCTCATCCTCTCACTGACCAAAAGCCGAAATACCAAGAAGTCTGTTTGTGAATTGTGTGAAAGCAGGAAAGACATGCAAGCATGACAATAGGGAAAGATGGAATGTTAAATATGTCATAATATTGAGAATGTAGTGGCCAGAATGAGTTTCAGTGCAGATCACTGCATCCTTTTAATTGGAAGATTAGGATGCTGGGGATGACCCTGCCTCCTCTTCATCAGCTACATCACTGAACCATTTCTCACTCATAGGACATGTATCGTAAATGATGGACCAAGGTGGTGTTGGACTGTAAACCTCTTGCAATGCCATAAAAGCTAATGAAAATAAAGGGGTTTTATGTTGGAGTTTTGTTCCCTCTAGTAGAATGAGTGTAATATTAATGTAACCAAACCAGGCGCCTGGTTCCCTGCTCTATCCACTATCGCTCACTGCGATTCACAGCTGAATGTGAAACATTGAAGTGTTTGATTCTCTTCTGGTTCATTTTGAAGTGGTTTTTTTTGGTTTTGAGGGTTTTTTTTGGTTTTGAGGGATTTTTTTGGTTTCCAGATATGTGGAGAGATTCTTCATATATCCTCTTCATACATTTCTTTCATATTCATATATTTAAGTTCACGTACTTAATATGCATTTTCAGGTGTCCATTCCCTGTGTGTCAGAGTGGTGGTGAATGAAATATTTTGGGGTGATTAGTTCAGAAAAGTGTTAATTCTTACAGACCTTATTTTATTTCTTTTTTCCAGATATGTGGAGAGATTTAAATCTGATTATTTACTGGTTTTCAATATTTTGTCCACATGCACTTTATTAGGGTTAATTAAGTATTGATGCTCCTCTTTTGTGTGGTTTTTCCTTCCTCATTCATTTTTATACAGCTGATTGCAATAATTCTGTAACTTTATTTCTGTAGAGTAATAATTTGCTTGTTTTCAGTTCTGGAGAACTGTGCTCCTGGTTTAACAGAGTAAATAAATCGTCAGGGCACAGCTGTCAGTACCACAAAGTAACTGTCAGCTTGCAAGTCTGGTTCTGAGGAGTCTAATTTAGGAAGAAAAAGTATCTGCAGCACACTGAAAATATGTTTTTCCCAGTATTGATTGTCTTTGCATAAATCTGACTGTAGTTCATGCGGGTTTGAGGTGCTAGCCCATGTGTTACGGCTTGCTCAGATACCACATGCTGCATCTCTACTATACCCACCTTGCAGCCCCTAAGCAATCCTGGGAGCACCCAGGTCTTGCTTCTGAGAGCATCAGGTTGGAGAGTCTCTGAGTTTCTGCGAGATGATTAAGAAAGTTGAAGCAATCTCCTAGTGGTGGTTTAGCTGCAGGCTTAGTGGAGGTGGTGATGGAAATGTTTAATTAGTCTGCAGATTTTTCCTGTGCTCTGGTTTGGCTGTATCTGAACTCATGTTGGCTTCTGCTTCTTCCCTTCCTGTTCTGAAGTCAGTGTTTCACCTAAAGTATTCAAATACAATTTGGACCACTGTTGGCTTTGGTGGTTTTTCCTGGCTTTTTTGTGGGGTTTTGGATGAATCTTTAGTGACCAGAAGCATGGCTGCTTGACAGTGACCAGACAGTCTCTGCTGAAGTAAGAGAATGGACATCATGTAGGGGGACACAGGAAATCTCAAGGTGTTTTTCTAGATACACTCATACCTTGACTCCTGCTTTAAGCTTCTGTGGGTTTGCAGTGGTACTAAGAGTTGCTGCAGTGGGGACAGGAAATAAGGAGTTTTATCCTTCTCTGTACTGCACAAATATGTCAAATGTGATTTAAGGTTGCCAGTATGGAAACTAAAGTATTAGTTTACTTGCAAGGGCTCTCAAGACTTCAGGCTTTTCAACATTCTCAGGTATAAAACCCCCTGCAGTAAGAAGAAGGTTTAGAGGATTTTGCAAAATTCACCAGTTTTGGAAGAAAAGCAGCATCAAAGTGACACCTGAGGCACCACTCTCATTACCCTTTGTTAAGAGATGGAAGTTGGTCAGCCCTCTTCTTGTCATTTATTAGTAGAGTCACAGGGCAAAGCAACAAGTGAGGGAAAGTTAGTTGTACAGGAACTCTTCAACTGCAGTGGCAAAGCTGGTGTAAAATATTGATTTCCTATAGGTCTCCTGTACTTCAACACATGTGACTATTAATTTTTAAAAATAATGGTTCTTGAAGTAGTTCTTAACATTTTTTTTAGTATTTGGGTTTTTTAAAATGCATTACTTGTATTTGCACATCCACATCAAATTTTGCGGGATACAGACCAGAATACATGCCAGTTCCCACTACAACCAGATAAATTGGCTCTTTGCTTGCCCTTCCTCTGGGCAGATGGTATATCACGCCCTGTTTAACTCCCAGATGTACGTGAAGAAATTTCACATATACCGAGGCAATCAGACCTCCCACTGTCCTTGAGCCTTCATGCAGAGGATGTATGAGTTGGAATTTTCAGCTGTGTATTATGGAGTTTATTGCTGGTGGAGTATGCATAGATCAATATTCAATATAGCTGTAAACCTATGTCCTTCAGACATATGCTGGACACCCTTCATTGCATGCAGCTCACTGAAATCGCAGCTTACAGCAGTGCAGCAACAGTAACTTCCACCTTCCTGGCTGCCCCAGCCAACGGTTTATTACAGTGGATGGTCAGAGGTGAGAGCTGGCACTTAGGAGAGATAAAGTTCCACCTGCTATTTGATTATTTTTTTTATTTTTGTTTTTTTTACAATGCAATTTTTAAGGGAGGAGAGTGCTCCTCAAAACCCCAGTACTTCATGGGGTTTTGAGATTACTGCTGTTTATTAGCTGTTGGGGTTTCCTGTTTGTAGGAAAAAGCCAGCTCTGGTGCTATGTATAGGGCTTTCTGCTCTCTGATGAAGACAGCTCATGGATTACCAGTGTGTGAGGTCAACTGGGGCCATGGGTATCGTTCTGCTAATTAGCATCTTTCAAGAAAAGGATCAGAAGTCTGAACTTTCCCATTTAATAAACCACAATTAAATGCCAAATCTTTGGGAGAAGGCTTCTCCCAACTCAGAAAAAAAATGTCATTATCTTTCCTCTAAATTGAGGGTTACGGATGCCTTCTGTATAGAACTGAGTGGGCTGGTTATTAAAATTAAGAATTTTAATTTTAGACTAAGAATTGTGGCTGGTTATTAAAATGAAGCTTAAGCTGCTGTGTATGGGATTATTATTTTTTCACTGTTACTGTATGACCTCTCGTTCAGTTTAAGATTTGCTTTAGATTGGACAGGGAGCGTTTGTAGGGGTCTGAAGGGGCTGTCAGGGCTGTGAATGTTTTTCTTGTTATGGAGAAAAGCCTTTATCCAGTTGCTTATCGTGGGCTGGAGGGGCTGTGCAGGAGAAATAATTGCCAGGGAATAAAACTGCTGGCAGCTCTCATTTAACCCTCTTCCATGGCACATACTTCAAGTGCCATACAAGCCTAAACAAGACTCCAAATAAAACAGGGATTTGTTTCCTTCTGTGTGAATTTCCCAGTTTGAGATGTCTTGTCAGGCAGGCAGAAATAATTATTACTGGGAGAAGGTAGGAATTCTTTCCTCAAAGATATTCATTCATTCACCAGAGAACAATTAATGACAGCTCGCTAATGGCTGCAACATTTTGTTTGCTATTTCTAGTGGCATGTACAGACCCAGGCTTCCGAGAGCCTGGGTACTCCCTGCCTGGCCCCAATTACTTTGGCAGGGAGGCAGCGATATGCTGCAGGGACTGGCGCTCCCCCCGGCAAGCCGATTCCCAGCCAAGAATAGGCTTGAGCTGCTGGCATTGAGGTAATGCATATGAAGAGCACTGGGTAGTGGAAATCGCTGATTGTTTCCAGCAAAGGAATGGCAGTTGTGTTTTAACTATGTAATTAATTACCGTGGATTTGGGGGGGGGG
>VZRI01002684.1:20140-89522 GCA_013397515.1 Upupa epops
CAAAAGGAAACAGAAGGACCTTAAAAACAAATGTACAGGGAAATAAAAATAAAAACTAAATGGCTCTCTTGTTTATCTTCCTTGTTGAGATTTTTACTCTGAGTCTGTGGTGAGTAGATGCTCGATCCCCCAACATTTAGCAGAGTTGGTGCTGCTTTTTCCGTTGCTTTCTGTCACTGCTGATAGGTTTTGGAAGGACTTTAGCAAGGTGTTTGGTCCAGCCCAGATATTTGAAGTGAAGTGCAAAGGGCTCTGCAGCTGTGTGCATCATGCTTAAGCAAAAGAAATTATGTAAGCGATTAGTCTAGTAGTGGTCAGCCTGGAGCCTTGTCTGCTGGGGTATCTGCCAGCCCCATCACCAGGAAAAGGGGAATTAAGCTTCTCTGTCACTGGTGCAGCAGTGAGAAGCCCATCCCAGTGGCATGGCTGGTGGCAGCCCTAGATGTGTCCAAAGCATTGTGAAAGTGACTAAGAATTGTGTCCGAGCTGTTTCAAGTAAAATCTTGTAGCTCAATATCAGAAACATCTACAGTGCCCAGGAGCTGCAGTCTTTTGCATCTACTGCAAGTGGTTCTTCTAATGTGTTTCCTCTTCAGATTTGAAAGGAGAAAACTTCAACTGCAGCTAATAATGAAGTGATTAACTGTGATAATGCACTGTGTGTGTTGAAGTGAGCAGTACAGGTGCAGACAAACCAGGAATGAATGAATTTATACATTAATGTATCTGCAAAAGTGTGGTATATGATTTAATTAGTCCTAAAAAGCAGCAGCCCAGAGAAGGAACTCAGTGCTCTGATGTTTGCATTACTATGGCACAAGGAATCATCCAGAGCTGTTTTGTAACTTGTGTTAATTAATGGCTTTTGTGTCATATATGCATTTCTCAATTCTGCTGCTATGGGTGATCTGGGAAAGTGGCAGGAGTCTGAGCTCAGGAAGGAATTGCTCCTCACCCAAAATGTGCTTCTCTAGTGGAAACAGCCCTTGATCCCAGAGAGATGGTTGTGAGATTTAGGACTTGCAACATTCCCATTGCTGAATATGTAATTTAGGTCACTGAACTATGTTTTGGTAGAAGATACTTATCTCTTCCACTTCTTGCTGATGTCATGTGCTGGGAAATCAGATGTTAGAGCTAAAAAATACATGAAAGGCCAGGCCTGAAATGGCATTAAAATATAAATGACTCGGTGACCCACTGCTTGCAGTTTGCTATAGCAGCTGTAGGGGATTCTAGTCGCATCATTTCTGTACTTTGTTGTCCTACACTGTTCAAATTCTGAGTTAAAGATAAGTCTTTTTAATTTTTTTTTTGAGTCTCTATGTGCAGAAGACCCAGAGCCTATATCATTACAAGGAACTCTAGTGATAGGACTAAGGAGATGATTTCAGGCTAAAAGGTGAGATTTAGATGAGATCTGAGGAAGAAATTCCTCCCTGGGAGGTTGCTGAGGCCCTGGAACAGGGAGCTTGTGGCTTCTCCATCCTTGGAAGTGTTCAACACTAGGTTGGATGAGGCTCTGGGCAACCTGATCTGGTGAGACGTGTCACTGTCTATGGCAGTGGGTTGAGACTGAGTGATCTCTGAGGTCCCTTCCAACCAAAATCATTCCATGATTCTATGATTGTCTCTTCCTTGCTGTGTAGAACTTGTCTCTCTGTTGGATTGGCTCTGTTTAGGGAAGCTATGAGGTTTTTTAATTCAGGGGTTTCTCCATGTCTCCAATGGAGATATTCACTACCAGCAAGGTGGGTTATTCTCTTTAGAAGGGATATTTGGGGTTGAAATATTCTTCCAGATGTGATGAACTTCAAGGTCTTTTCCAACCTAAATGATTCTATGCATGACAGTGGGGCTTGTCCAAGAAAGCAATTGGGGAGCCTGATATTGCTCAAGTGGCTGTCAGGTTTTCCTGACCCAAAACTGGAGGCTGACTGATTTGCTGGGAAAGTCTACCTGGCTTTATGCTATGTCATTTTATCAACTGGCTTTCCTTCCCATCAGCCACGCCCCCAGTATTNCCCCACCCAGGATCTGTGAAGTCTTTGCTTTGGGGAAATCATTAAGAGGGGGTGAACTTGCAGAAAGATATATAGGTGCTTCTCTTGCAGAAGCACTCAGAAATTCCACTGATAATAGCACTGCAAATTTAATAAAAAGAAAAAAAAACCCAATCAAACCTCAATCTTTAGAGTAGAAAAAGGAAAAGAAGTATTTTTTTGTCCTAGTTCTCTCATAGAGTAAGAAATAACATTCCAAGCAGTTTTATTCCTTCTTTTGCAAAATAAGCAGCGATCACTAATGCAACTGAGAAATACCAGCTGCTTGTGCTCACTGCTGTTAGAAACCCCCTGATTTCCTGAAGTGATCTATCCCAAGACAGGAATCTGGATTTTGCAAATCAATCCTTGGGGTTGTAATTGCTAAGATCTGAAGTATCACAATGAAGTTCACATGTTCTGCAGACTTTATCAGATTCCAACCTATTTGTTGGAAGCAATAAAAGCATGTTAAGCAAGATAATTCAGTACTAGTAAGCAAGGTAATTCAGTATTATTGCAACTTAGTAATTCAGCTTTTTGGTTAAAATGTGGTGATTTAAAGAAGATAGGAGCAGGATTTTCCTTTCCTGTGGTCTTTGCCTCCCATTTCTCAAATATTTACATGCCGTAAGCACGTTTGTATAAATAGCTTGTATAGGAAAGGCATTATATACAAATGCACAGATTTATGCCTATTGCCTGAATCTATGTGTTTGTATGTCCTAATTGCTAATTAATTTGGCAAAAGCTAGCAGAGCTAATGATGGATATTGTGTTAAACTGCATGTTAAATCACAGATATCACCCTAGAATTTACAGTGAGATGTTAATGGCTGAGGTTAGCGTCAAGTGGAAGGTATCTGCGGCTCGGCATAATTTGTCATTTCTAACAACTCCTCTCTTACTAGAAGTTACAGGATTTACAGATGAGTTGATCCAGATCACCTTTGTGCAGCAGTTAATTATTAGCTCCCACACTACTGGCTTCCACTTGAAAATTACCTTCAGTCTTGCTTTTAAAAGGAGTTGAAGATTATGGAATGTATTTGCCACTGCGGCTGCTAGGATGAAGCCTTTCAGAGTGTAGCTGATGCTCTGTCTCTCTCAAGAATTGATTAAGACAATAATTCTATTATCAATTGTGGTAAATAAATATTTCTAATAGTCTTGCTAATGGATAAAAGGGGTGAATAACCATGAATTTTAAATACATTTTGCAGAGTTTCCCTTCTTTTCCTTTAGCTTCCCGTTCTGAAATATTCAAATTATTCAGAATTAGTTCAGAAATAATCTGAAATAAGAAAAAAATCACACCCAAAATAATTAGTGACGGTCAGGATGGTTCCCTGTATCTGTAGGAAATCAACCAGTGGCTCAGAATGTTCTTTCAGATGAGCTTCTGGCTGCTTAAAGCCCCCCTGCATAAACAAGGGGACAGAGGGTGGAACATAACGAGTGGAGATTATTCACCAAAAAACGTAAGTTTTGAGCTCCTATTCAGTGAGATGAGGGCATGATTTTCCTGCTGGGGTGGAAAGAGGTGTAGGGGGGAGAACAAACACATCCCCTAGGTTTCCTGTGTGCAACATTGAATGTATGTCTTGAAAAAGCAGTCTTGGAAATGTAGATCTTGAATCTATACCTTGGAAAGAAAATGCATTTTTGGAATGACTTTTCTCAATCCTTTTATTATTTTTCCCAGATTCTGGAAACATTCTGTTTTGCAGTAGTTACTTTAACGAGGAAGATATATTGAGGCATAATTCAAAATGACAGGACAGGAGTAACCAATATACGGTGCACAAATGACTCCCTGTTAACATGTCACATATTACATCCTTTATTAAAACCAGCCCTTGCCCTGTGCCGGCAGATGATGCTTACAACCACCCCCCCCTCATCACTGCCCCCCCACCCAGCTTGGCTTTGTGATGGATTGTCTTAAAACTGAGGAGTAAAATACGAGCATCAATATCACCATACAATATTGTTTGATTTTTTTTTATTATTATTTTTTTTTCTTGTAGGGATTTACATTCAAACAGTGTTTTTAATCACAGCTCATAGTTTTAAATAGGCTTCCCAGGGCAGCTGGGATTGCAAACCTTGGAGGTATTTCAGCATCCAGCTTCTGTGCAATCAATTAATTTGAGGGTTAGGACATACCTGATGAACTGCTGGCTGGCTGCCTGCCTCAAGTCTGCAGCTCCCTTGCATGTCTCTGACTCCCCTCGCTTTTCATACAGCTCCCTATGTAAATAGTAAATTTGGGATAGTTCATTTCCAAATGTTTTTTTAAATTATAGCATCACTCCATTTTTTCACGTCAAAAAATAAATCTTTGAGTCTGAACTTTGGGACAGTAAATTTGAAAATATTTTTTCTTTACTACAACCACTCAATTTTATTTTCAAGAAAATGAAAATTTGAATCTGATATTTGGGATGGTTTTAAAATTTTTTTCTTTATTATAATTTAAGTTTTTCCATTTTAAAAAAAAAAAATAAGAATTTGAAGCTGTGCCTAGATCCTGACTGGATATAAAAAGGATTCAAAATTCCCAGGTGCTCTGCTTGCTTTTACCCTCTGTACTCAACTCTGTGCTACTTTGTGCTGAAACTGGAAAATCCTGGCTCTTTATCCCAGTGCAAGTGCAACAGATGTCAGAGTGTTGTCCTCGTCGAACTCTTCCAAAGCAGCCACGCTGTTAGTGCTAGATGAGGCAGGACGAAGACAAAGGGTCTTTAGACCCTGAGTGTCTATTTTTAGTGTCCGCATGTTTGTGCACACATGCCAGACATTGTTTTAAAGCTGGCTGCTGGTCTAAACAGGCATATGACTATCATATTGATCGCTAAATCTTTCATCAGAAAAGAGGTGTCATGGGGCATAATATTTACTAACATCGCATGCTCAAGGAAGCACCTCTAAAGGGTCTATAAGTGTGGGGAAGAGGATGGAGCAGAACTGTGGCGAGTCGGGCTGCTGGCAGTGCTGCTGAAGGGAAACCCACCCTGGGGCAGATCACGGTGGATTCCCATTACACAAGGAAAAAGACCCTATGCCCTAGGTAAGAAAGGTTCTGGTGTGACAAGTGGTGAAGAAATAAGTGAAAGCCATTACAAAGGTGTATTGTTCAGCAAGTAGATATTTGGCTTTTATTTCCTGACACCCCATGCAAGCAGTTACGGCTTCAGCGAAACTTAATTTGATTATCTTTTAATATTTTTTTGTGGTGCTGTATACTAACAGGGCAAATAAAAAGGGAAAATAGTTCAGTCCCTCGTAATAAAGAAAAACAGCAGCAAACTATTAATGCTCTTTGAAAAGAGTAGTTTTAACAAAGTAAGCAAGAATCATTTTCTTTGGTTGAGTGTTGATTCCCTAGTGTGCTCTCAGTAAGTAATTAGAATGGCCCAGTGAATGTCAGCATCAGCTTGTTTATTCTCATTATTTTATCATTTTAAAAACCCTCTAGGTGATGAGACATGCAGTATAGAACATAATTACCATTATTAGCATACTAATTGGACACAAAAATAGGCCAACTACAAGGTAGCCAACTGAATAATTTCACATTAATCAAACACCATAGTGAATAAGCCTATTGTTAAATTGACAGCTACAATAATTGGCAATATTTCGTTGTGAAATATAAGAAATTTCTTATAATATCTCTGCAATGTTATATAATTTAGTAATTTCCCATATTTCTAGCCCTAACTTTGTACACCTAGTTCAAGTTCAAGGAAACATCGTGATAAGATTATGAGTCTATTATCAAGTGGAGAAAGTCTATAAAGACCTGGTTGTTAGCATTCAGGAGTAGATTTGCACGATAAGAAAACAAAAAGGCTACCAATTTAGTGACTTGTTGCTTCAGCAATGAATATGTATAAAGGTTCTTGATAAGAAGAAAATGTTTTAACTGTATATTAAAGTCCAGCTCGCATCTTCAAGCAGTACAGAAAACCGTAAAGGAATTCTAAGGGAGCAAAATACAAAAATAAAAAACCCCAACCCCAAAAAAATTACAAAAGACCAAACACAGTGAGAACAGTGGCTTTCATCTCATAGGATAATTTTCTGGCTGAGGCAGGTTAGGTTTTAGCTGTATGTTTGTCTGGTGCCATCACTGCTGTGTAGAGCAGTGAGCTGGAGAGCTGCGAAGCCACCAGCAGAAGTGAGGCTTCACGAAAGGCTCAATTAATTGCAGGCAGGAAGGGAAAAACGGGCCCTGGCTGTGCTTGGCTTTGAAAACCTTGGGGGAAATAGGACAGGAAAGGAGCGAGTGGAAAGGCGAGGAGAGACAAAGCCGGGGACTGGGGGAAAAAGGAGGGTTGTGGCAGAGGGAAGGAGCCCGATAAGCAGAGCAGAACCAGATGGTGAAACAAGAGGAGCAGAGCTAGGAGAAGATGAGAAGAAAGAAAAACAGTGAGGAAGAAAGAAAATAGTCATCAAGAGAAGGGAGGAAGAGAAGGTAAGGTGAGAGTCGGGGAAGGGAGAACAGATTTGGAAGAGTATGAAACAATATTCTTCTTTTAAGAAGGCAAAGGGGAAACAAGGATCTGACTGAAAGAAATGTTTCCTTCCCACTCCCTGGGCTTTTGGAGATGTGGAGACTGGGAAGAAAGGGAGCAAGGATTCAATTTTAAGGTTCTGTTTATTTTGATAAGGAAAACGGGGTTGTAAAATTAATGGACAAACTATATTGCATAAGGCTGCTCCTGTGGTTATTGGGTGCTCATTAAGGATGGGACACGTGGAAAATACCCAGTTTGAGCCCCCCAAACGCATCTGGATTGCTGCTTTGTTGATTGATGAAAGCCAAACCCATGTGAGTAAACCTGAGTGATGGCACAGAACTTTAAAGAGATGAAAGGAAAGGAGGGTCAGAAAGAGAAATAAAATGCTGGCAGAGCTTTTACAGAGTGCCTGTTTCACAGGGCCAGAGCTGGCACCGGCCGCAGTTGCCCCAAGCCTTTGTGTTGGCACCAGCTCTGGCTGTTCTTGCAGCATTTGGAGAAGGGAGGTTGCACTGAGCATGGGCCAACAACCACCTGAAATATTATTTCAGTTAAATAATTAAGTTATTTCAATTTCAGTTGCCAAAAAGGCAAATTTGGTTCTGGTGTAGAGGTGGCTTTTGAGATTCTCTTGGTTTAATTACAGGCAGAAACAGCTTTCTGTAAAAAGTGACCTCCAAGTTTGTATTGAATCTTGGTTGTTTTATTTTGAATGAAGCTGTTAGAAATAAACTTCCTCACAAGCAATAACAGAATTTTTCCAGCTATTCTTTGTTCATTAATCTGATAACAGCTAATTCTTTGCTAATGATTGGAGATGCCTGTTAATCTATCACAATACCAGTTTATTGATTACCTGCTTTATTTTCCCTTGGTATGGCCAGGCCCTTCAGTAGCAAACTCATAGTAAAGAAGTGTGTGAGACTGTACTTAAGGTATCTCTGGATACGGAGAATAAACACTATGGGAAATTTCAGAAGGTATTAAAGTCAAACCAGTATGTGCTCAGACTGTTTTAAGCATAAAGGTACAAGCTATGGCTTTGATATACTCTCTGAACTCAAGAAATACATCTCATTGCCAGGAAGTTCCTTTAGCTAACTCTGGATCTATGTATGACCGTAATACCTGGGTCGGGGGTCTTGAAAGGTCTCTCAGAAAGTGATATAATCCACCTTTTATAGGGGAAAACTTAGAACAGGCTAAAGGAAGTGTCCTGTGCCAGGTTCACAGCAGAGCTAAGGATAACAGCCAAGGACATATTTTCACTAATTCATTAGGGTGGCTCTGAAACATGCCAAGCCCGTAACTTGGAATAAAGAGAACGACGAAACTGAAAATATCCCTGAAAAGACATCTTTCTTAACACGTTCTGAGGCTGTCCAAACTGCGAAAAAATCCTCAGCAGTTCCTCTCCTTCTGTCACAGCCTCAGTGGTTGAAGTCACAGGGCCCCTGTGAGATACTGCGTGTTAGATTGGATGTGAGGAACAGCTCGTGGGCACTGTGTTTCACATACATTGTGTCTCACCTGCTCCTTTACGTGCCAGCTGCTGAGGACACTGCAAAATCTCCCCAAACACCCCAGTTAACACGCCAGTACGTCTGGGCAGGGTGTTTGCCACAGGGACACGTGTCCTTCATGTGTCGTCAGCCATATCTGTTATATAGACTTGGCAAATGTGAAGCTTTCTCATCCATTGAATTGCAGAATCGCAGACTGATTAACGTTGGAAGGGACTGGGAGGTCACTCAGTCCCAACCATCTGCCATGGATAGTGACACCTCTCACTGGTGTAAGTTGCCCAGAGCCCCATCCAACCCAGCACTGAACACTTCCAGGGATGGAGCAGCCGCAGCCTCCCTGGGCAACCTTCTCCAGTGCTTCAGCAGGCTTCCAGAGAAGAATTTCTGCCTCATATCTAATATAAATCCCCCCACTTTTAGCCTGAAACCATCTCCTTTTGTCCTGTCCCTGTAGTCCATGTAAAGCCCCTCTTCCACACCTAGGTGGTTAAGGAGGACAATACCCCACCATCCACTTCTCAAAAAACCCAGAACAAACTCCGCACCAGCAGAAAGCAAAGGAAAGGAGGATATTGTGCGTGTTAGGGCACAGTAAATGTAGAAGAAAACCACTGCAAAGGATAGTTGTTGAATACATTTGAATAACAAATACATTTGAGGAAATCCCGGTCTGCTTGGGGACAGAGAAAAGGAAAATAAATTTGTCGCATTATTCATTAGAAATTATTTGTTCAGCCCTGCTCCTCAATGTGTCAGCTAAAGTGAAGATTTTCTTTTCTGGCTCAAAATGACTCTCAGAAATGAATATTCCAGCCACCAAGTGAGGTTAATATATGAGTTTCATAGCCATTTACTCAAGGCTGCTGTTCCCTGCAGAGTAATGGCAGGGAGATGCATTCTGGGATTGCCAGAGGTGAAACTGTAGTAGATGTTCTTGAATAATTTAGCAATGTGTGAAAGCTTATTTCATCATCATCAACACAGTAATACCTTGCACCAATAAAGTGCTTTACATTTCTGGTCTCCAGAGCTGTGCCAGTATTCTCATTCCCATTTTTCAGTTGGGGAAACTTGAGAATAGAGAGACAAAAATAATTTTCCAAATTGGGTGAAGGCTGTGACAGAGCTGGGTTCAGGTTCCCAGGAAGACGTATCTGTAACGTCTGGATTGAACTCTCTGTGTGAAGATGTCGCTTTTGAGACCTGTTTGCTCTTAGTGGAAAAAGAGAGGTCATAAAAAAATTAAAATAATAATAAAAAAAGAAAGTCTTTTTATATTTTCTTCCTTTTCTGGTAAACTAGGATCTAAATTTTCAGGGTAAATCAAATTTAAGTGAATTGCTGCTGCATCCTGAAGTGTCAGAGCAGATTCACATCCCATCCTCATGATGATCAACAGCAGGCTAAAGGAGCGGTGAAACCCTGGTGCCTCTCTTTGGGCTGTTTACACGTGCGTGTACTTGGATAATTTTATTTTTTTTTTTTTGGTGTTTAAATAGCCCAACAGCTCATCCATCTTATTCTTCCCTGAATGTAGATTGGTCTTTAATGAGATCAATGAATACTGCTGGTAGTTTGCCGGCCAAAATTGTAAATGTGCTGTTGCATTTCCTATTTGCCCCGTAGCGCAGGGATTTCAGCTCCTTACTGCTAATGTGTTTTGCATTCTATTGCTCTCCTACAAAATTTATGGCCAGAGAGAGACTGCAGGAATGGTATGGGCACTCAGAGCTAGTTTGTGTGCTACATTCAGATTATTTTAAAATATATGGTTTTGAATTGGTTGAAAGAAAGGGAAAGGCAAAGCAAAGAGGGAGCTGGGAACTTTGCTTTCTGAGCTGGACCATGAATGTGGCTTAAATACTTAAGAGAAGCGGTGTTAACAGTGAGATACAATGAAAATGTCTATAGTTAGCTGTGACAAAAGCAGGAGGAGAGAGGAGGCTCTTGGGTGGGGGAATTAGCAGTGAAACACCGTAGGTTTTTAATTACAGCTCTAGAGTAGCCTGAAAGTACTAATGCTCTTCCACCCCAGTTCCTTCTCTTTGCTGTCCTTGTTAGCACTGTGTTTGGTCCTGTTCCAGCTGTGCATTAACCTCTGTAGCGGCCACTCTACACACTATATGTTTTGTTCCTCTAACATGGCTCCTCTGGTGAGAGCTGTACCGACACCCCTGACCTCCTCATGCCTGGTGACACAGTGATGCCAAAGATGATGAGTGTCTGATGCCTTGATTGTAAGGTGGTTAATTCTGTGTTCTGTTTTCTGTGTGGGATCTCTTATCCATGACTTGTGATCCTGGAGCAACTTCCAAGGAAGTTGTATGTGCCCTGCAGAGACAGGTCCAGAAAGCCTCATTGTGCCAGGGAACGGAGAGGTTTTTGGCTGTTCTTTACATATAAATCTTCTTTTTGGCGCATGGTGGTCCAAAGCCCCAGCCTGCTCCGTACTACATGGGAAATCAGTGCAGAGAGCTGAGGTGAGCTTGACATGGCGACTCAGCCACATGCTGAGAAAATTTCCCACTGCGGAGGGGTGATGATGAGGAAAATCAGACATTGTAAAGAATTAATTCAAATGGACAATTTGGAAAAAAAAATTGGATAAAAGCCCAAACACCATGAAATAAGCAGCAGCTATATGTGTGGCAAAAAAATCTCAGAAGGATGAGAGACGTCCAACTGATGAGCAATAGGAATTGTGGTGTCCAAGACTAGTTGGAGACCTCGTGTACAGATGTGTAGGTCAGTGCTGATCATGTGATGTTCTCTGGAGCTCGGCCTTGAGGTGAGCAGTTCATCACCCTATGGTTCTGGTATTTTTCAGCTCTGTGCTGTTTCTAAAAGTCATTAGCCTCACTGTTATTGTACTATTCTCAGTGATGCTGCCTGTGAATAACACCCCACAGATGGTAGTAAGGATATATAGGCTGTTTGATTAATTCAGTGAAATGGTTTCTGCCTCCCAGATGAAATGCAGTGCAGCTACTCAGTGATCCTGCAAACACACGGGCAGCAAACTAACTCCAACCCAACATTCCATCCGTTGGCATGTTGTATCTGTTAAACCCAAAAGATGAAGGCCCCTTCTTTTTGGAAGGTGGCAAATACTCAACTGCATAAGAATTACCTTGGGAAACTGGAGGGAATGTTATTGAGTGTGTTATCTGCCAGGAAAAAAGTAATAGTGTTCTGACAAGGACGAAACTGCAGAGGAAAAGTGACTCTTCACATCCCCAGGCTTGGACTGATTACGGTTGCACAACTTGTACAAAGCCAGTAGAGATAATCTCTTCGCATTACCAGAGTGGGTGGCTTGGATGCAAAAGGATGAGGTACAGTACTGGGGCATAAAATGAACTTCTGCTTCCTCCTGCTCATTAAAAGTGCTCCAATGGCACGTGGGGAGACCAAATTTATGGGAGTTTGGTTTTGACACTAGGACTCTTTCATCAGTTGAGCAGGATAATGTAGATGGTGGTAGGAGAGAAAAGGCGGATAAAACTGTGAACAGATTTCTGGGGATGTGGCCCAAATCCTGCTCTTTTTTTTTTTTTTTAGTGTGATGTAAATATGGAATAACTGCCTTTGGGCTAATGGTTTCCTCAGAGATCGTATTAACCATATCAGAGTATTTAGCCTTCTTCCTCTGAATAATACGGGCTTCCATACACTTCTTCCATGTTGGACATCTACATTCTATCTTATGCTCTCTTATGCTTCCGTCTGCAAAGGGGATATTTTATCTCTTCTGCTTTATCCAGGATTAAAGTGCACACCCTCCCTTTAATTCTGCACACTTCTTCCTTTTTTTACAGTCTGTCTTTCCACCCTTAAGTATCACTGAGTTACCAGATAAAACAGTTATTGTTCCTATTACAAGAAGATTGTAATGGATTTGTACAGAACTCAGTGCCATTGTTCTTGAAGTCCATTTTATTGTAATGAAGTTCCACTCTTAATATTCCATGATCTTCAATGTCCTTTACAAGTAACTTTTTATAAATTAATCTATAATAATCTAATTCAAGTCAGTTAAAGTGGATAACTATACTCCAATTACGATATTGGGAAATTTTTTTACATAATAGGGGGCTTTTATATAGCTGGTTAACACTAGTACTGTAGTTTACAACATACTGTATGAATCACTAATTAAATGCCTAAGTAGCAATAATGGAAGTGGAACTATCAATACCAAGAAGATATCAATGATGTAAGGCATTAATAAAACTTTATGGTACCATTTAATCTTTTTTTATGGATGCTCCATTATGTCAGGGAAAAGAAAAGGCAGAAAAACAAGAAAGTGAGGAAGAATTGAACTGAAAGGCACCAGGAATGGAAATGAAATTGTCCTTTCCTTTCTCTCTTTCCCACAAAATGAGCCGGATAGAAAAGTAATGAGAAAAGTGCCCAGTAGAAATAAATTTATCTGAAAATACAACCATTCCCTGCAGCCAAACGGTTTAAATGCTGCTTAAATAACCTACATTCTGCGACATAAATGAAGGGCAGCAGAAATAGCATCTTCAAAAGCAGAATACGGGTTTAGCAATGCGCTGACCAAAAAGGAACAGCCAAACTGTTGTTTTCTTGCTATTGGCCAGCAGAGATGACTAGCAGGGTAAATATATAAACATTTATGTTGGAAGGCAAAACCATTAACAAAGGTATTTTATTTTTAAGCCAAAACACAAGCTTGGCTCTTGGGGGCTGCCCAGGGACCGTTCGAGGCGGCCGGTTTGCTCTCCTGACAGGACATCTCCTCTGTATTCCTTGGACACTGGCCAGTGTCCCCTGCAGGAAAGTGAGCTGCAAATTTGCATATCAAAGCAGAGGAATAAGCCAACCCCAGTAGACCTCTAAAGGGAAGTGAGTGTATATGGGAATTTTTAGTTTTAACAACTCTCAATAAAAAAAAGACCACCTCCATTCCTTTCGTGCTGCAGTTGCTCCAAAGGCTTTGGCAATACATTTGAGCAGAAAAGTCTTTTTAACCCTTCAAACCCCCTTGCAGAGTGTTTCAGTCTTGACTGTGTTTTGACAAATAAAGGGAAGAGCCTTCTTTGCTTAGAAAATATGTGTGATAGCAGCTCCACACGGCACTTGAAAAATGATTGCGCTGAGACCTCCTACACACCTTGACATGGGTTAGGAGTGTGCTGGAGTCAGGCTAGTGTTTCGTACTTGCTATTATTGAGATGACATGTTTATTTAGCACAAGGTTTCTAGCCCCATGCCTTTCTGTGCCTCATAGGAGGTATTTGACATCACTTGAGTGGGTTATAGTCTCTGAGGTTTGGCTCTGAATTCCACCTTTCTTGAATGTCCATTGCTGGGCAAAGTGAAGCTGACAGCCTGCCTCCCAGCTTCTAATAAAAATAAATCTTCCTGTATTATTTTAAAACTATGACTTCAATATGAGTAGATGAAGAGGCTATGAAAATTCTTTGCCAATATCAGTGAAGATTAGATCTGAGAAATAACATCTCTCCGTGATAAGAAATTCATTACTTCCATTGCCCATCAAACGCGGCTGTTGGCAGCCCTCTGCCTCGAGTACACGACAGCCGAGGACATCAATAATCCTGCAAATTTGCAAGTGAAACCAAACCTTTGTGCAGACTCCCCCTTCCTTGCCTGTATTGCTTCATTTCGCAGCCACCACATCTGCCCTCTTCAAATACCTTCTGAAGAACTGCTGGAGTTTGACTTAACTGTTGTGTTTCTGATGTTGGAAGCTGCTCAATGGGGTTTGGCGTGTCTTGTTGAAGGACAAATTTGGCTGAAATGCATGAGCAAAATACAGCTCTGCCTCTTTGTTCTGCTGAACAAATCCCAGGCGTGTCATTAGTAATTTGATCAAACCTGAACTAATTAAAAGGTACCTACGAAAGCATTGCGGGAGCTCCAGTAAGAACAACCTTGCCCCTGCATCATGATCATCTCATGAGCAGAACTCAGTTATTGTTCTGAATTATCAGCAACCGTTACCCGGCTGCCACTATCCATCAACCACAGAATAAGCTGCTTATTAGGAACTTAAAAATCATTTGAATGCTTTGGAGTGGCCACAGGTATTTCTAGACTGACACAGGAGGTGGTGGCTGTCCTTCTGGAGTTCTGTGAAAGCAGTTCTGCCACGAAGCTTCAAGTCCTTCAGCCTTTTCCAGTCACAGCTCATATTTTTTTCACATCTCTCTTGGTAGAATGTAAAGTGAAAAGGAAAAAGGATCAATGAAGTTCTGCTGCAGTTCAATAGTTTCAGCCCTGCAGTCCTCTATCTCCTGATGTTCTTGTCCCTCAAGAGAACTGAGCGTTGTATTGTGCTGTAAACCTGGCCCTCCACTGTCGCTTGTTTCAGAAACATAGGAATGGCTCTAATGGATGATGAAAAAAATAATCAATGACAGTCATGAATACTCAGCTGCATCAGCAAAAATGGCTGAAGACCATGAGCTGAACTTAGGAACTGCAGCAGGACCTGGCCCCACTTTCCTCTGTGAAGATTTAAATGGATAAAATTATGGTGTGGAGGGGTAAGAGGACAGTCTTCAGCAAACTGACTCTGTAACCTAACTTTTACCTCTACTTTTAACATTGATTTTTTTGTGTGTGTGGTGTTGTGTGGAGTCTAACGTCCTTCTGTAGACCTTCCTGGGCAGAAAGGCTATGTGTAGGGTGAAAGTTTTCTGTCAGGACTGCGTTCATCTGAGTTGGCTCCATTATAAGAGATAAAATTGGTTTTACTGGTTGATTTTACTTTAAAGGATTTTTGATAGAGACTTTTCAGTGTTACTTGTTATGTTTGCTAAGAACACATGCCTTCAGCACTGCCTCTGTGTGGTTTATTGTGCAATAAGGTGACATGTTCTATTATATTTATTGGCTCCATATTCACATTTCTAGCAAGTAATTTTTCCTGTATTGGCCTTCAGAAAGATGCTAGAAGAATCGTTACCTACTGCTGTGGGGAGTCAAGCAGACTAGTGTCTTACTGATGGGCAAGAATCTCCTTTCAGTACTGTGTGAAGGTGCTTGTTCCAAAATGAGCCATGAACCAAGGAGTTTACAGGTTCTGAGTGACTGGAGCACTATAATACTTTGTGCACCATCAAGTGTAATGCTGCCTTCTGTTTTAAAATAGGACAATTAGAATTTTTCAGCTTGATTTCTCTCCCCAGTGAGGTCCCATGTTCTTTGGAGCCTTGTTTGGTTTGACCAGAGCTGAGGAGGTGCCTCTGTGATCAAAGGACTTCTTGATTTCAGCCTGCATGTTGAAGCAGGAGCTTTTATGGGGTTTCTGCAGCTCCCTTTGCCACAAGTATGAATAAATGAATGAAACTGGCCTGATACTGTGGGTATTTGTATGCAATTCATCAGGAAGCAAATCTGGCACGAGCATTGTACGTGATGACAAAAATCAGTGTTCAGTGCTCGTCCCTTCACTGGCAGCCTGTGATATCTCTTTTGGCTGATGGAGCTGGTGCTGTCCTGGAAGGATTCCTGTTAAACTCCTCGCCTTGCTGGTATGTGGTTGCGTGTGTAGGAATCACCACTTTGGGAGCACTTTAGGCCCTTCCTAAATCACACCTGTTGCAAGTTTGAGCCTGGGCTCGACAGGGTAAGAGCAACAGCTGCGATGTTCCTCTAAAGCTAAATGTTGCCAGTTTTGCATAATCTGCAAAAATATGTTGTCAGGATGAGAGCTCCAGCTGGCTCTCTGCCACCTTTCCTTCCGCAGCGTGTGCCGTGGGAGCGGGAGGATCATCTGGATGGAGGGAGGAAGTTTTATCTCTGGCACTGAGATGTCAACCTTATATACAAAAAATTATATATATATGTACAAAAATCATGTGTTCTAGTAACTTGCGATTCCTCTTGCACAGTGGCTGCCAGAAAGGAAACAAAGTGAGATGCAGTTTGCATTCTGTGATGCGGAGGGGTCGGAAGGCTCACTGCGTGCCACGTTCTTGGCATGCGCACTCCACAATCTTCTTAATACCCATGGTAAATCCCAATGTCTGCTACAAGCCTGGGTTTGAATGTCTGACTTGTTTGCCTTCTGTATTTTAAGCTTATAAACACTGTGGGGTTGAAATTCCCACAGAAGGTAACAAGAGCTGTGTTAACCCTCTGCAATAGTCTGTTCAAATGAGGATTATCTTGGCCAAGTGGGGCAAAAGGATAGCGCAAGCCGGCTGGCAGTGGGTCAGGTCTGAGACTGCACTTGCTACAAATTAATATCTCCAGCTTCACAGTTGCACTGAATTCAGTGGGGATTTATGGCAGGAATATGAGTAGGTGACAACGGGTTTGAGTGATCCATAGATGGATGTTGCTCATCATCATGGAGGTGGTGGAGGCAGTATCCTTGGAGGTGTTACAAAGTCACGGTGTTTCAAGAGATGGTTTAGTAGTTCAGGGTTGTAGGGGGTACAGGTGGGCTTGATGGTCTTTGGAGGTGTTTTCCGTGATTCTATGACTCTATAATCTGCTTAGACCCAAGAACTGTTGTTTACAACAGCTGAGCTCTTACTCAAGCATGTTGCTGCTACTACTCGTGGCGGTTGACAGAGGATTTGATAGGAGTTTTCCAGGATTGTGTTTACTGGTGCCCACCTGTAAGGTTTTGTGAAGTTATAATATGCTCTGATGCTCCAATAAAATTCTGATAGAGGCTGCAACCGAGCAGCTAATTTGGTGTGGAGCTTTGTTTCCGTCGTTGTACCAGGAATCTTCTGGCTTTGGTGGAATCAAAAAATCCTCATTTTAAAAAGCCTGTGTCAAGGGTTTCAAATGTTCCCTGAGAAGATAGAACACAGTTATTGGTTTGAATTAGCATAAAAAGAAATATGATGCTGATGCTAATTGACATCTCTGACTAAAATGCAATTGGCTTCAAAAGATGTTAGATAAAAACAGAGAAAGGAGTGAGAGAGTTGGGTGTAAAGGAGTTAAAGGAGGCAGGTCTGATTTTTGTGGTGATAATCATGGAGAAGAGTGACTAGAAATCCCCAGAAACCTTAAACCAATAAAAAGATTGGTCTAGAATGTGTTTTACTGTTGCTAATTTCTGTTCATAAACAGAATTCCTGAAATGGGGCAAGTTTGGATGAAAGCTCCTTTATGGAAGGAGGGGATCAGGTGTAACAGCCTGTTTCCCCAAAGGTAGTAAGAAAATGCCTTTTCCTGGTCTGTGGGTCCTCTGGAAGTCATTCCCAGTCCAGCCCCATAGACACCTCCCTTTGGACTTCACTTCCCTACAAACGCCTGCAAGAGCAGCGTGCCTAAAGGCTCACAGTGGTCCTCAGAAAAAAGGTGCCAAGTGTTAAAATGCTATATAAATACCAAAGGTAGGCTCCTCCTCATCTTTTCTAACAGTAAGAGCAAATCCCTTCTTTTATTTATAACCCTTTATATATAAAATGTGCACATGTATATCCTGGGGGCTGGTGAGGAGGCTGCTTAGAGATTGCCTGTCCTGTGTTGTGAGCCGGCTAATACCCAAATCTCCCCCATACGATTGTGCTTTTTTTCTTCTTGTGGTCTCTTTTATTTGCTAACAAAATATCTGCTTAATCCAATGGAAATCTGCAAGTTCCTTGTGTGGGACTGATTTCCCTCCTTCGGGTTGTTTCTCCTTCAAACATGTATTAAAGGGATGAAGAAAACACTGAGCTGTTAAAGAATGGGACATCATCAGGAAAAACGTAAATTCACCATCCTCCCTTGGCAAGTGGATTTCAGTATAGCCGCTAATAAAATCTCCTCTACACCTGCTGATTACTGTGAGAGAGCAGGAAAGTAATGCTGCTAGAAGTAAAGTTTGGGAGAACTAACTGGGCTTTTACTGGTGCAAGTAGGATTTGTAGGGTGATAGGAATATCAGCTTGCAATGATTATATTAAGATACAATTATGTAGTCTTGAGATATTAAAATAATATAATACTAATGGAATCATTATGAGTTAATTATAAAATTATACCCAGTATAATGATTGATTTATAGACTGTTTTGAAATCCATAGATCTATCAGAGTTTAAGGGGGAAGCAGGTGCCTGAATTGCATTGGAGGGCAGTCAACACCTTTATGGAAGAGAAATAAATAAATGACAGAAAAGCAAGATCTTCAGAAACTCTGCAGCAATGAATCCAAGCCAATGCCACAATACAGACAATAATTGTGAGATCTGACTTCACGGAGCTTTTTGCCAAAATTTTAAGCTCAGGTATCTCATGTTCCAAATAGTAAGATTTACGGGGTTTTTTTGGTTCCTTTTCTTTCATTCTTGCAGTGAGAAATTTAATTACATGCCTATGCTGAGCAATTTCTGTTCAGATTAGCAATTTCTGTTCTGCCTGCTCTCCAGTGTCTGAATGTGAAGATGATGATTCTCATTTGCAAATAATTTCGGTGTTTCTTCCTATCTGCAAAGCTGAGAAGGATGAATCAAAACAAAATGTGCTTTTCAAACAGATGCATGCGAAACAATCGGCTCATAAACAGAATGACTCAGAAAACAGTTCCTTAAAAAATCCTCGTTATCTGTACAGCTTGCTAAGTGTTTATTAGAAGCTGATAGAGGAACATTTTCAATGTGAAATTCGACACAATCTCCAAACACTTGTAGAATCCCCCCCGATGCTTTAGTATAATGATCTGAAACACAAGATTTTAAAAACACTCATCATCATCTCCAAGTGAAATAGAATAATTTTCTTTTTCTTTTCCCCTTTCTTGCATTGTCTTTTTTCAGTCCCCTTCTCTCTCTTTCTCAGTGCTCTTCTCTCCCTTTTTCAGTCCCCTTCTCTGTTCTTTTTTCTCTTTATTTCCTTTTTATTTTCCCCCCCCCCCCCCTTATTGTTCTGCTTACGGACTAAGCTGCCCACAAAGTTGTTACTTGATTAACTCATGAAGGATTGAAAAATTAGAGAGGAAGAAAAACCTCTACCCACTATTGTTCCTCCCAATGTCTCAAGCTTGGTTAAGTAACTTCAACTTCCTCCTGTATTTAATAGATCTCAGATTGGTATCTGCTCAAGTCATAACATCTTCCCCCTGCCACCAGGCAAGCTCGGCAGAATTTCTTACAGTAAAATGCAGGCATACTTCACATAGCCTTAATTTGTTTTGAGATCCCATCTTTTATCTCTGGAAACCTGCTCTCTCAGCAGGACATACTTCTCTGTGAGAAAGTAAATTGGTTGTACCGTGGCGTGGGTCGCAGCATGTGACGCCTATTACAGCTCTCCCTTCTGATGCCTCGCACGGATGGGCAGAAGAAAGAGTTAAATCAGCCCTTAGCCATCTCGCATAATTATTCCTGGCCCTTGTCTCCAACTGGAAACTCACAATTTGTTACCACTTAGTTGGTTTCGGTGAATGAAGAGGATTCATTGCGCTTTGCCGGCATTCAGATCTTTTGTTCCCAGTTTGGAGAAAATTGCAATCTCTTTTCTTGCTACTGTTCCAGCTTTAGCCATGCTTGGTTAAGTCAATGCTCAGGTTTCTCTGCATTCCCAGACACTAAGCTGGTAGCGTGCAGGGATTTGATATCATTGTATTTTATTTTAATTTTCATTTCTCATTATATTTCTCAAGAGGGTTTTTTCCCCAAACAGACACTACCAGAGCATTTATTTTTACAACCTTAATATTGTTATGGTGACTCTGCTCTTCAAAAGTTCCCTGTCTTTATAGGGTGACCGCTTATCTGAATCGTAGGTTGATGTTTTCTGAGCCTCACAAGACACTAAATAAATATAAAATATAGGTATAGGGTAGTAAAATAGATGGGGCAACATTGTACGAACCAGTGCGCTTGTTTATGGGTTAGTTAACTTTTGTGAGTGGTGTCAGTAGCTGCTACAGGATAAGCACAGCTTGTGTCATCATGGAAAAGATCCCTGAAAAAGTAGTAATTGGAGGGCTATTTGTTAATGAGAAGAGAATGAGTTGTCGTGTGCTGATTCTGATTAACCAACTGTGACAGATGGTTACTCTTCTCTTTAAGAGAAGAGTGGCTTAGAGAAATTAATTCAAGGTGATTTTTAAGAACTCTTTAAGTATTGTTGAAGTCCACTTAGAGACAAGGAATAAAAAAGCAGAGCAGAGTGCCTTGAAGTTTGCTTTGTTTGCTCTTATAGAGGCATCTCTGAAGAATGAGGACCGGCTCTGTTCCCAGGTAGTCACTGGGACTTTTCCAGTTAAGTGTAACGCCCAGGGTCTTTTATAGTGGCCTGGGAAATCTGTCTAGTCACACAACTCTCTTTTAACATAAAGAACACTAATTTATGATTATCTCAGGAAATCAAGGCACTCAAGATAAATGTTTTGGGGCTGGAGGAGTGAATTATTGCACGTTCTCTAGAAGATTAGTTAGCTGAGTTCTGCAAAACTTGTGCTGTATGTCTTTTGAAAGCTTATTTGCGGGGCTCGGATCAATACAGAAGGGCCAAGACCTTCCCATTGTAATTCTCAAAGCATTGATTTGTATTTGAGATTTAAAGGGATCTCAATTTACCGAGGCAAAGCCAGCTGTGTTCATCTGGTTTCAGACTAACTGACTATGAATAGCAATAGATTTTTCTTCATCAAATTGAATCATCATAAAGTATAAATACATTAGCTCCAAACTGGGTTCAAGGTATCTGAATCCTGCTGTACAGCCCTATTAAATAGCTTAAAACAGGCTGTGAATGTTCAGACTGAGCACTTCTTCTTATGGTAGGGATATACCTGCATGATTCACTGAAGAAATCAAATCATAAAACTTTAGGGCATGTTTGCTAATCGGGTTTCTGGAAATAACGCCCAAAGGCAAGTCCCAGGCTTCACAATTCTGGTTTTTAAAATCATGAGAAAGCAACTTGTAGGAGGTGTGGGAGTTACCAGAACAGTGCTGGTGGGACAGCATTTCACTGACTATCCCTTGCAGATCCATTACAAAGTAGTGTCTGGGCACTTAAGGCTGATGGCAAGGCTGGGCCTTAACACCAACATTTGTATGAGAGGATGGAGCCCGGTGCAAGTAGGGCAGTGCATGCTTGTACTGGAGAAGAAGCCTCAATTCTTGCCTGTGATCCTATTCTGCTTCTTTAGGTCAATCTGACAATAAAGAATAAGAAAGTGAACCAGCTGCAGTGGTGTGATGTTCAAGTTTCTAAACTTTCCTCTGCTTTCCTGCATGGCTCTCATCCCTATTACTCTTCATGTAGCTGAACGGCTCCAGCCCAAACATAAATCTCCTTATTCATAAAACAGTCTTTCAGCTATTTTGTGTTATCTTGGCATTGGTGGTTTCATTATGATGTCTCAAAATTGCTTTTGTCAGCTGTGCAGTAGCTGTGAGTTGGAAATATGTACATATGTATTCATATACCTTTCTATTTTAGCCCTACACATGTGTACATGAACATATATATTTATACCAGATACCCTCTTTCATGAAGTTTTACTCTAATATTAAAAAATAACATTTCAACATATAAAAACATTTAAAATGTTAAATGTTTTTATAAGATCATCTTTGGCCTCACTGCTAGCAGTAGGTTTGAAGCTTTGCTTGGACACAAGTGATGTGGTTGGTTTTCTGTTTTCTGGTAGGATGAGTTTGTTCCTCTGGAAAGGAGTTTATGGTCCTGTTCACAGGGAAAAGGAGAAAATATTAATTTTCTGTAGGTATACTGCAAAATACTGGTTGTTTAAACAACCTTGTCACTGAACACAGCTCTGGGGAAGGAAGGAGTTTGCTCTGATTTCTGATAGTAACTTTTTATTACTGTAAATCCTGTGCATGTGGTGTCTTTCAGAATAATCCCAATCTGACTTTGATTTAGGTTTATTTGAGAGCTGTGACTCTTTTGATTCTGCATTCACAAAAAAAAAGGTTTACGAGGTTGAACAAATTCAAGTGGCTTCATTAAACACATGAAGAAAAATTCTCTGGCTGTTGGCAGGTGGTGGTTACCTTTGTGTTCAGGATAGTCCCTGGTACCCAGGAATCTGAGTCCCCAGCAGATACTGATTCAGCTTCACTGTGTCTCAGGGTGATGTTGAACATTAAAATGGGCGGCAGTGATAGGTGTTGTGTGTCCAGTGCTGAAGTGTGGAATGAGGTGGAAAATAAGATCTGAATCACCACTCTTCTCCTTGCTACACCCATCCGAGTGGGTCTGCAGCATCTGCTGCTCTGCAGGCACTGATGGAGAATGGGATATCCCAATCTCATCCTGTTCCTCTGGGTGCTGGCATCACTCATCCTCTCCCTCCAGTATGTGCTAGGGCCACGCTGCAGCAGGGAGCCGGATTGTGGAGTTGGGAGCATCTTCTCTTTGTCCAGCCCCGGGCAATCAATGTGCTCTGTCAGACTCGAAGAAGCACGTTCTGATCGACTGCTTGGTTGGGGTGGCATCCTGTAACCTAGTAACGGCAAAGCTGGGTGCTTTCATTATTTTTAATGCTTGCAGAATGATTTATTAATATGTATTTTATAGATATTCCAACATCCCATGTGCGTCATGGCAGAGCATTATGACTGTTATCAAGCAAATCAAGCAGCCAACAGTGAACGTGTTTAAAGCAGAACAATGCAGCAAGCGATAACGTTTATAGCCTGAGACTTAAATAAATGATGGTTCCCACAAAATCATGGTATTCTTCATTCTGAGGTTTTTTAGGAAGAAATTACAGACTTAACATTTGGTCATTATTCTTCTCTCATGTGCTTTCATGACTTCATGAGGATTAGCGAGCTGGTGATGGTATATCTGTATCCACATGTGCCGGTTCAACGTTATCGGTGTTTGCTCTCATTACCCTGCTGGAGAAAATACTTTGTTATCACAAAATGGTCTTAAGTGGGAAGGGTTTTGCACAAAGCCCAGCAGTGCTAATCTGCTGAGGTGTTGTGAAGCGCTAATACGTTCAATAATCAATATTTAATAAGAATTATGGAAATGGCTCTTCTTCGTGTAGGGCGTTTAGTGATTGTATTTGATTTTGATAATTGTTTGCTTAGCATGGTGGATTATTTGTTTTCTCTACTGCATTGAATTCAGTTTTCAGGGCAGTGAAAAATGTCCAAACCTTAAATCTTGATGAATAGTTCTTGAAATTAAATCACTTCCCCCTGCACTGTACTAGCTCTCACAGACTTCTGCAGTTCTTCAAAAATTGCCTTTTTTCCCCATTTTTTGCATTTTAGAAATATTTTTTTTTTGTAGAGTAAAGATGTTTAAAGTCCTGCTTCCCGTCTTTTCGGTGATACTTATTGATGAGGAGGGAGGCAGGGAGATGACTGTGTAACCAAGTTCAGCTTTACTTGGCTCCTACCTGCAAAGTGCTACTGAGTCTCAGAAAAGTTCATACTCTCCAGCAAGGTTACTCTTCTTGATGAGCTTTAAAAGATAGCTTCAAGCCATTCACAATTATGACCTTGACTAGGAAAATGTAAGTTAATAAGGCTTCAACAAATTATGGTCTTTTTGGTCGATTTGCCTAGTGAACTGTTAATTGTAAAACTGAAAGACATTATGTTCAGCTTTCTCTATCACATCTTTTGTGTTTTAACAGTGACACTTCATTGAGTGCAATTAACAAAGCCTAGGAGATTTATTAACACACTTCTTCATGGCCAATGATCCATTCCACTTAAGACATAACACTGTAAAATGCACATTATCTCCTTTTGGCACTTACAATAATGCTTCATGAACTAGGAAGGCATATGTTAAAGCAGATAAAATAGCATTATTAGCTGACAAATCTTACAATTTATTAGACAGTTAATTTATCAGCTTAAAAGACACTTAAAACAGCTGTGCATTTAATGTCTTTTTAATGCATCCAGTAAAACTTGCATAATTGCCTGTAGTGCAATTTATTTTTAGCTATGTTGCAAAATGTCTGCATTTACTGTTTACATCTTCTTTAATTTTTCCTGCAAGGCTCATCACATCTAGGCACAAGCCCTAACAATGAGGACAGATAATCAGATAAAAAGTCTTCTCATCCAAATGGCTGCCCATGAACGAACCATTCAGAGGTGCATGTTGAGCTGGACCAAAGGCTTCTTGCATTTTATCTCCACCCCAGAGGCAAGAGGGAGCAAAAAAACCGAGGGGTGCCCAGTAGGCGATATGGTCACAGGCTGCCATGCGCAGCACATAGAGACCACCGCTGTCTGCCTTGCCTGGTGTTAGCATGTGGATCCCATTCAGAGCCACACGTCTGTGGTGTGAACTAACAAGGCTCCAAAACCGCCTTAGCAGAGGTGTTTCATTTCATAATTAAGGTAACTGCTCCCTGCAGATCAATTGGAGGAGACCTAAGTAGTGTCTGTGAAGAAAGTAGTGGAGAGGATCCGCATTTAATGACTTTGGAGCATAGATTGGCTGTGTTTGTTTATTGCTCTCTAATTTAATGAAACCTTTTGTTAAATCTTTCTGGGTCCTTTATTTCTTTTCTTTTTTTAACCTACTACAAGTAATGATTTCTGTGGGAACAAAGGGTGTTGCCTATTAAAATAAAAAGTCAAACATTGCTGTTTCCATTAATTAAATGTCAGATTAACTCAATCTTTTTACAAATATTGGGTATAATTTATTTACAGAGTGAAATCAGATCTGCAGATGCTGGCATGTGGAGTAGAAGCACAGAAGCTGAGTTCTTCTGGTTTGCAGATTTCAGACAGGGTTGGGAGCTGAAGAGGGTCAGAGCTTTGTCTCCAGCTGGGCTCCTGAAACAAAGCAGAAGGGAGAGTTAAAAAAATGTGAGGCAGAGTATCGGCATATGAGTAACTCTTCCACAGTGGTTCCCATGAAAGCAGGGGGGAAAAAGCTCATCTGGAGAGTTTCCATACTCAAGAGTCTGAGGGTAGCCACATCTCCAGAGATTGAAAAACGTGTAGAATCCATCAGCATGAGCTATGAACCAAAAAAATAAATAAAATGAACAAAACACTGTTTGGGGAAGGGGTGAAAGGAAAGAGGTAGGATTTCCATCATGCAGGGTAACCTTAACAATATGAGAATTGCAGAATCCAAGGCTAAATCTTCCTGAAATCCTTTTATCACATTGGGATGCTTTTTGTTTTTTCCTTCGGAAGGTTGTTGCCCATTCAGAATGACAGTGTTCATTATGAGTTTACAGAAGTGTCGAATATCTACAGTGGCAGCCTCATAATCCTATTCAGCCTGTGAATTACTATCAAAAATTTTCCCATAAATGATGTGCATTAATGATCTGGCAATATGACAAATTGTCCCGATGAGTGGATGTGAGAAAAAACAGATGAATTATTGAAGCCAAGTATAACAGAAGCATATGGATACCTATATCCATGACAAGAAAATTTTATGTATTACATTTAATTAAACCTAAACATGTAATAGTACATTATTCATGCAGAGATAGTAATCTAATGAGAGCTGCTTCACCATTTGATTAGGGCAGCTTAGTTGACTATTTTATTGCTGTACAGTAAATTGTTGGAGAGTTGTCTTTGTCTAAATTACAGTTGAATTCTGATGATGTTGGATTGCTGACAGAGGAGTAACTTAGTTGGCAGCTGGCAATTTATAAGTTACAGATCTTTTTATGAGATAAAGGCCACCACAGTAGAAGTTCTCCCTCACCTCTGCTTTCCAGCATTATCCAGTTCATGTTCTCCCAATTTGTCTTTAAGGATTGAATTTCAGTTTATTTAAAGGTAAAACATGGTGGGTGAGGAACCACCAGAATCACCAGTTCTCGTTTAGGCTTGAACAAAAATGGGGAAATGCTGCAGCTGAAGAACAGCCTCATATTTAAAGTTATTTTCTTGTGAAGAGCCATATCCAACCTTTGAAATCTTGCTTAGATACAGTCCACCATGGCACAGTAATAACTGTTTTGCAGACTAGTGAACTATTTCGTTTTGTGAACAGCTTAAGAATAAGATCATCTCTAACCACAAACACTTGAAAACGTCATTCAAAAGCTTGAGGTGTGTTGGAAGTGCAGTTTCGCTCCTCTAGAGTGTTTTCCCTTAACAAACAAGAATTTTGTTAAAAAAAAAAAAGAACCAAAAAAAGATAAAGTTGCAAAATCAGGAAGATACTAATTTTTTGCTGAGAACTTTGAGAGCCCTCCTCTCCAAACCTGATGGGTTCTCAGGAGGATGGTTTATAAACAAGTCTGGCTGTGGGATCTAACTCCTCAGGTCCCCAAGACAGAGTGTGTGGCTTGAGATGTGAGCTCTCCTCAATGGCTTGTTTTTATCTCATGAAATATGAAAGAGTGTTGAAAAACCTCATGTTGGCTCTGAGATTTAGACTTTTCCACTGCAGCCCCTGTCAGTTGAGACTTGAAAAGTCAATTTTACCTGTATAAATTTATCTTGATGTGAGAGTGCAGAAGAGGAGGCTGAGTGGTGACCTCATGAATGTCTATAAATATGTGAGGGGTGGGTGTCAGGAGGACGGAACCAGGCTCTTCTCAAGGTCATCTGGTGATAGGACAAGGGGCAATGGGTGCAAGCTGGAACAGAGGAGGTTTCATATAAATATTAGCAGGAACTTCTTTGTAGTGAGGATACCAGAGCATTAGAACAAGCTGCCCAGGGGGGTTGTGGAGTCTCCTTCTCTGGAGATATTCAAGACCCACTTGGATATGCAACTTGGTCCAGGTGATCCTGCTGTGGCAGGGGGATTGGACTAGGTGATCTTTCGAGGTCCCTTCCGATCCCTAATGATTCTATGACCTCTTGGGCAGTTGAAGGAGCAGGGCCCAACTGGCCTTTCCTCTGTAATTCCATCAGATTACTCATTCCTATCTTTCCAACTTGGTAAAGAAGGAAACAAACAAGTTCGAATCACGTAATAGTTCCTCCTTGGGATTGGTAGTGTATTAAGCAACTAAAACTTAGTTTCCTTTTTACGTGGGGCTGTTCGCTTCTGTAGGGTTAGACTTTGTGCCAGAGCTTGAAAATAGTTGGTTTCACTGTGTTCTAATATGGTTGAGCTTCAGATTACTTATTAGAAATACATAGTTTAATTTCAAGGCAATTTTCCACACCTCCTTGTCTTATTAGGAGGGATTTGCCTTCCCGTCTGTGTGAAATACCTTTCCCCAATGCTGTTCTCTTCATTTTTAAACAGAGACTTGAAAAAAGTCTCTATTTAAAAATGAACATTTGAGCAGATGTTGCTGGTTTTATAAGAAACAAATTTGGTGGTGTGGGAAGCAGATTGAGGGAAGCAGGAGTGTATGAAATCCCTCTTGGTGCTGGAGTCTTTCAGGGAAAGGATCGTTAGGGACCAGTGATGCTCTGAGCCCACCGCGTGGGATTCTCCAAAGCGTTAGTTACTCTGTGGCTCTGCTTGTGCTAAAGACCTGAGGAAAGAAAGAGAAGCAGCACTTCCCATGGGTTTTACAGAGAGCAATTAGAAAACCACATCCAGTGAACTCCCCTTACACACTTTTTCCTATAACAAGCTTTTCTACCTTCTTCTGTCCTCTAAAGTAGTAAATAAGCTTCTGTCCTATTTTCCTCCTATTCTTTTGTGAATTTAGCCTTCCCTCATAGAAGATGAAGCTGTAGTTAAAACTAGTTTTGGAAAGTGTTGTTTTTCCCCCTGAGCATCAGAAGCCAGATGTTTTCAGTGAAAAGGAAAATTAATGGCCTAAATAATGAATATATTGAAGCGCTGTAGCCACGGTCCATCTGCTGCTTTGGGCGTTGCTCTTAATGAAACAGGATCAGACCCTCTTTTAGTTTTTAGAGTGTATTTGTTATATATTTTGTGAATAAAAGACATATTAACCTACTCTGCAGGTAACTGTTAGCATCCATCTTTAACAGGAGCAAGGAATGACGTAGAGAGAGTTGCACCAGCTGGAGGAGCTGTACAGACTCTAGTCTGTGACACAGCCAGTGTAAGAAGCTACAGCAGATCCTTCAGAGGACCATATCTGCCAGCCCATATTCCAGCGATACCCATGCAGGGGATGCTCAATCTTTACTTGAAAGGATCTTTTTTGTTGTTGTTGTGACTCAACAGGAAGCTGTAATGACCATTTCAGAGCTTTCCAGAAGTTAATATTGTTATATAAAAAACAAAATGTGTGGGCAGAGACAGAGGAAGGGAGAGACACTATAACAGAAAATAACCACAGAGGCTCAGTTTGCTTTCCTGGAAGATTTTTTTTCTTTTAGGCAGGATTGGGGAGGGTTTTTTTGTTTAGCTTTGTTTGGTTTTTAATACACCTGGAAGTTTCTGCAGACAGGAAGGTCTTCGCCAAAGCTCAAAGATGGTGTGCCTTGACAAGTAATGGTCTCGCAACTTGGGTGCTTCACTGAAGTCTGGTTCTTTCAGATGTGTACTACATCCCTGACTTGATTCAATCACTTTGATTTCCAGTCCAGTCACTTTAAACCTTGGAATTCACTTCTTTCCAGTCCCTCTTCTGTCCTTGATTTTATAACATGCCACAAAAATTACCAGTATCTTAGACTCCAACCTCTCCACCCCATTTTTATCACAATCAGATGCCTGATTTCCCTGGTCATCAGCTTAAGTAAAGACCAGAGATTTGAGGTTTTTGAAATGTCTTGGTTTCAGAAGAGAAGAACCAACAGTGTCTGTACTTCTTCTCATGGTTATGCTACCACTTCGCTTTGAAATTGAGTTGAAAGAGGAATAAAACAAGTGATGAGGAGGACTGTTATCACCAGGGGCATGTTCAGCATCACAAGAGTGACAGAGAACACATTTCAAGTAAAGGGCGTACCATGTGTTCTGCTCTGAATGTCTAAACACAACCACATTCCAAAACCAAGGATCCTCTGTGTCATATTTAGCATGTGCAAGCAGAAATAGTGTTGCATTTCCATTTGGTGAGGAAGGATTTGCTCATCCTTTCCAAATTGCCCACCTGCAGAATTTCTTTATCTCTTCTCCACGGTGAATTGCTTCGTATAAGGTTCTTAATGGAGGTCTTTCTGGTGTCACCCCTTTACGATATTTCATTGAAGGTCTAATGTTTAACCATGGTAAACAACATCAAAGTGTGGGGAAACAATGCTATAGACAAGGATGAGGTTTGGACCAAGAAAAATATCTGTGTGAGATATCTCCTAAAAAACCCTACTTGCTTGAAAATACAGCCTCTGCAGCAGAATATTTTTAGAATCAGAGGGTTTTTTTGGTCTAAATTATTTAATCTGTATATACTAATTTGCAAAGGTACTTATATTTAGAAATATAAAGTTTGCAGCTCTGAGGGGTCAAGTTTTGTACTGTTGTGCACTCACAATATACTGTGTTATTCAGTGCAGTATAATTATGGCTATCCCAATTTTTCTTTAAGTCAATGAGCAAGATTATTTTAGCATGTAAACAAACTATATTTTTAGTATTAAATGCAAATAGCTGGTTCAGGAACATTTTTTATGACTGATAGAGTCGCATATTGAGTTCTCTCCCAGCAAGTGCGCATAGCATACACAAAATATCCCATTGCATAGTGCAGTGTTATTAGTATTCTCATTGTAATGAAATATCAGATCAATCTTCACGTCCAAATTTTGGGCCATCCCAGCTCTGTGCTACTATAGTCCTAAATATCAATGTAATGAATTAAAGGTCCTTCCAAGTTGCAGCACTGCCATTTAAGCATTTGAAAGTTTCTGTTACCATCACACAGACACAATATTAGAAGAGCAAGAAAATCAAGGATCAAACCAAACTTTTGTTCATTTTAATGTCGTGAGCTAAAGACTGTTGCTTGCCGAGGTCAGCCAAAAATAAACAATCACACACAGGTATGAATGCAAATGGAGAATGTTAATGTATATAGTGTTTATTTATGTTTTGAAAGCATCAGGGGGTCTGCCTGGGTAAGGAACTGGGTGCTCTGGAGAGTGGGAAAAGATGTACGGTAACTCTTCAAAGTTGTGGTGGTTGGAAAGTCACAGGAAGGGAAAAGGGCTGCCTCCTACTGAGAGAAAATATTTTCTTGCACCAGGCCAGTGATCTTCAAATGCATTAAAAAAACCTCTTAAAGTAAGTTTAGGGATATTCTAGTGTAACGTCTCCTAAGAAATTATTTCAGAGAATTGGCCCAGAGGTTTGAGCCAACAGTGTGCTTTTACACAGTGGCCGATGTGGTGATGGTGCTGGACGAGACTGTCTGGAGTGTGGAATAAACCTGTGATCACGGAAATATTAATCTACAGACTTGTAGTTGGGGATGTCTCCCGCAGACTGCACAAGGCAGACACCAAATCAAGGTGGTACAATGACATCAGCCACTGGCGTGTTGTGAAAAGTGGGGATTTCAGCTGGGTAATTTAAGCTCTCGCTCATGCTCTTGTACCTTTCCCCTGACCCCGGTTTTGTTCAATCGGTACTAGTATGTCAGCCTGCATTTTCAGTCCATTTAATCATCTGCCTCTACCTTTCCCCCTGTTTGTTTCTATCTCCACACTAAAAAGACTCCTTGGAAGGGGGTATTGAACACGGCGGCGCTCGGCATGCTGTGGAGCACTTTCCCTTAGTGGTGATAAAATGGTGATAAAAACGAGCAGTGACACTTCAAACACCAGCCCACTTTTGAGCTGCAGTGCATGTTGCTCTTTCTCTCTCAAATGCAACTATTTATCTTTTTTCCCCTTTCAACAACTGATCGTTTTGAAAGAGAATAAGGATGTGCATACTGCATGGCAAAGCTTCCCAGTATCTATCGGTGCGATCTGCAAAACACGATCAACGTACTTGAGCCTTCGGTGCTGCAGAATCTGGTAATATTAAGAGAGAGGGTTTTTTCTTTTCTTTGCTGTTTCTGTGGGTTGGACTCATCGGGAACCTGCAGCTAGTTTTGGGGACGCAGAGCAAAACTTGTTTGGATTTACCTCTTCACTGGGTTTGCAGCAGCTTTGCATCACCCACAGAACTTGGTTTTGGGTGTCTCTTCCCTCTGCCTCCATTCCCACCCTCTCTCTGCTGGCCTAAAACACAGTAAGACTGGCTACCTTAATTATTGTCTCTTAATTAATTAAAGAAGCACTGAGTGTGGATGAGCTGAAGTCTAGCTGCGGGGACAGTTGGGAGAAAAAACAATCAGGCTGAGAGAAGGATCCCATGGCAGGCTCCACGGAGCTGCCCTGCTGCGAGAACTCTGAAACAGCCACCAGGTTCTTCATGCTGAATGGGCTCTCTTTTATGCACAGAGCTTCTGTACACCCAGATTTTTGTCTTTTCTTTCTTTCTGTCTAAACATCAAGCTTTTTTGGTTGTATTTGAAAGAAGAAAACACTTTTTTGCTCCTTATTCTCTCCCCTCTGCTCCCGAAGCTGGAGATTTCCACAAAGCAGTGCTGGGAGGTGATGGCAAAAGCCCTGTCCCCTGTAATTTATTTTGAAGCTATTCCTCTTCTTCGAGTCTGTTTGTGCTTAAAACATTTTTCCAAGATGCAGCTACTGCTTTTCTGAAGCCTGGGGGCAGGGCAACCCCTTGGTGCTGCTGCAGGGCTGGCAGAGTCTTTTATAAACCTTTCAGGATGTTGTGCAGGAATCTGCACTCTGCAGAGAACAAAAAAATGACAAAATATTCAGAAATAGTGGATTGGAGTTGGGGTTGAATGAGGTAGGTTTGCTCAGCAGAAGAGTCAATGTCTCTTTCTCTTTTTGACTCAGGAAAACAAGGAATAAGTTTGTTTTGCAGCAAAAATTTGCGATAAAAAAGCTGGTGAAGTATTAAGACAGCCCTGTTAGGAATCCTCTTTTTTTTTGGTGAGGTTTTGTGAGCAGGTTTGGCTAAGTCCTGCTGGGAATAACGTAGGTGAACTCCATCCCCCTTGGTGGGCAGCAAAGTTAACTCAAGTTTCCCACCACCTTCCTCTGTCTCTACTGCCTGTGTAAACATGGGAACATAAAAATGTTGTCTTTTTTCACACAGGCTTGTGGAAAAAAAAATACACATGATACAGTTAATATTTTATCATTGCTTAGAGCTATGAAAAAATTGGCACTGCCTCCACAAAGTTGTTGCAGAAAAGATGGATAATTTATAAGAAAAATGTGGAGACCATACTCCATCTCCTCTTTTTAAAACCCAGCAGCTTGAAATTTTGTTATAGGGACAGAAAGTGCCTTTTCTGATTTAGGGGAAGGGTAATGATGATGACTATGTGCACAGTTGTCACAATAACCTTGCAGAAATCTTCATTATTTTATAGATCCCATAGAAAAGCCCCTTCTCTTGTGTTCGGTGCTCAATGTGATGGTAGCCAGTGGCAAGTGGAAATCTAATTCTTTAGAGTGCTAAATAATGTTAATTACGGTGATTGGTATGTAGGTATGTGGAGGTCTTCTAATGAAAGCCCAGAAGTTCTTGAAAAACCTGGATTTTAGAGTGCTGTTGGCCGTGCATTGTTGCAGTTGGCCCCTGGACGCCTCCGTACTTGTCTCTTCCCACTGCATCCACCTGAATATTCCAATAGCTCAAGGTGCGAAAAGAAAGAGTGGGGTTTTTTAATATTTTTTTTTGGTTCTGTCATAACCTTAGCACAGATTTTAAACTGGATTTTGCATTTCATGATTTGTTCTTCCCACACACACACGCACGCGCACGCACATATTCCCACTCCCCCTCAATGAGGTAATTGCATGACAACTAGATTAATATCTTTTACATACTTATTAAACTCAATAAGTGGTCTTGCACAAACAATTGATATTTAATTACCATATTATCATCCGACTACATTTTAATTACTATTCATTTAAAACACCTCGTATGTTATCACTCATGTTAACGCGGATTTGTTGCTCTGTAAATGTTTCTCAGTAAATCCTAATTTTCAGTTGAAGTGACCTGCAAAGTAATTTGGATTTCTCAAGGTAAGAAGTGTTTTTAATGCAGGTCCAAGGCATTGCGATGTGCTATGGAAAGGGAAAGTACAACTACCAGCCAGTACTGGTTGCGCTAAAGAGCATTTGCTTTTGAACCAGAATTCAGAAGAGGTTAATTTGCTTTTCAAATCACCTTGCAGCGTAATTTCAGCTTAAAAGATCTTAAGGCAGGAGAAATTAATATTTAGCAGCTGACAATAAGCTGATTGTTAAGAGCTAGAACAGTTCCAAACTTGGGGAGGAACGTTAAAAGAGACTAAATTCACAATCCTACAGTAAACTTGCCTCCTCTTCTTCCCCTGATCATTGTTTTTACCCCTGACAAGTATCAATTGTGTAGATCTCACCCATGAGTCACTTAATTACTCCTCAGAGAAAGGAAAATACATGATAATTTTTGTAGTGAAGAAACAACCACCGCTGATGGGGAAAATCATCACACCTTGTCAGCTCCTGCAGCGGGAGGCAGAGTCTCGTGATCGGCTTTAGTTGGATCTCTTTAGTTTTGTAATTTATTGATAGAGGCTGTTTAAAATGAAAAGGGCTTATTTTCCCTATTTCTATATATAAGATGTGGTGCAGTTGGTGATGACTCTCCTGAGGAAGGTCATATGCTCTGAGTCAGAGCACTTTGCTCAACTCCTTCTCGCTGTTGCATTCATTGAAATTAAATCTCTCCAGATAGCTCTTCAAATCCATTGTGCTTTCCACAACCAGGCACACAAAACTATTAATATCTGTACTCCAGCAGCAAGATTTCTCCTGATTTCTCCTCAGTTTTGCACTTTCTATAGGTGGTACATGATCCCATCTATTCCCTTTTCACTGTGAAACACTGGGATTCAGCTCAGTTTTCACAAAAATCATACTGTGTAAGGTCTTTTTTTCCACCTAAACCATAGATTATAAGAAGGAAGTTTAGTAACAGCTTGGGAAAAGCATTTGCCACATGGTTTTGTAATTTTAAGAGATTCGGTTTTGTGGGGTTATTTTTGTTGTTGCTTAGTTATACTCCCGAAAAGTTCATGGAAAGGTTCCCTCTTCTTTTATCAATATGCTAAAAATACATACATTTTCTTTTTTACTGCCACCAGGAGATTTTTTTCCTTAGGCAATTGGTTTGGTGACTCAGTCCCATAAGCTCCTGCAATGACTTTGTAGGCTGTTAGTGATATGTATAACCTATTGACTTTCCTTTGGTTATAGGACTATTACTTTCCTGATTGATTTAATCATTCCATGATACCTTTATCTATCTCCTTGCTTTTATGAAATCCTATTGTCCGGTCAATCTTCTAAGGAGAGATCCAAGGGCATATGGAATTAAGGGGAGGACATGGTAGCCCTCTGACATATCTCCTGGATCTTGTTCCTGCATGAGGTGGACACTACTGGTGGATCAATTCCAGAACAGACCTCTCAGCGTGATAAAACGTAATAATAGCTGCTCCTACCAGGGTATTTATCATAATGGAGAACAGGTAATTTTCCCCATTCACAAACACCAGAATTGGGTTTCTGTGGGAATTATTGCTTTATTAATTATGCCAGGTTTTGTTCATATTTCATTCAGGCAAAGGGCCCAGTTCCCTTCAGGTGAGCTTATTTGCATGAATTGTGGTGTCTCTGGATTGGCATTTCTATAAATCAGGGAGCAATACTGAGTTGTTTCTACCTAGTGTATAAATGGGCTTATTAGAGCCTTGATTTTCTTAGCAACATTTAGCGTGCAAACACTGTCACGAGACAAATTTACTTGTTGGAATGAAATTTGTACAATATATTAGCAGTAGAAATTATTTAACTCAACTGCTTAAACCAGTGCTGGACTTTAGAGGAAATTAATCAGGCAGTAATGAAGATATCTGCTGAGCAGAACCGCAGTGAAATCCAAACCGTTGCCTTCGTTTGGCCTCAAATGACAGAAAAGTCCAATTTAGTGACCTGGGCTCTGCAGTGCTTAGACCCCACGGATTGTAATTTTTATAACACATATTCACTATAACACTTTAACTAAGAGAGTTTGTGTATTAAATGATGTTAGATTACAATATTTAATGGCTTATAGGATATAGCTGGTACCCGGGAGGCTAATTTGTTTGCATTAGTTGGAACGGGTCAACTGCTTCAAACATGCAGATTATAGAACTACTGGTAGATTGCATTACACAATTTAAATAAATAGTGGCAATTTGTCAATGTCATCTTAGCTTCAACGTTTTCCTTTTAAACCCCAGGAAATAGTAGTTCCAATTAAATTGACCTTTTCTTTTCTGCATCTTCATGTTATTAGTAGATAATGCTTAGTCTTTTAGCAAGAGGGAAAGGAAGGAAATAAAAATGCTTCCAAAGCAACCACGTGCTTGCAGTAAACTATCTGGACAAAATTACCTTTTTAATAAACAAATTAATCAAATTTAGCCACTCAAGAGTTCTCACCAGTCAGATATACATGTATAAGTCAGTAATAGATTAAGACACATGAATTGCTGCAGCTCAATGATTAGGTCTTTGGTTTCAGGGGGAAAACTATTGGTTCTTGTCACTGCAAAGTTGTGATGTTCGTTTTGGAGACAAAACAGCAAAAGATATATAAGGGCTGAACCACTTTCAGCAAATCCTAGACATCTGGAATGTTGACTTGCTTCTGGGAGTCACGTGTAGGTATCTACCTACTCAGTCTTGTAGCACTAAATGACCCAGTCTGGGTATCTTCTAGTAAAATGGAAATGGTGAAACACCTCAGTTGTGATGTCACAGAGAGAGTTTGGGCAATGCAGCTTTTTCTATATCCATGTGCACAGAATCTGCTTTATTTCTTTGATGTCTTCCTGGCGAACATCAGCTCAGAGCCCAATGGCATCAGAATTTGTCCCCGTTTTGGTAGTGGAGATAGTTCTGAAGACATGGGCAGAATTTGGCCAGAGGAAGATACCTGAAGCAAAATGCTTTAATGGGAACTCCGGTACAGCTGTAGCCTGGTGGTCCTCAGCTGTGAAAAGGTTAATAACACTCTGTAAATGAAAGAATCTTCAGACTTCAGGTTTGGCCCAAGAAGGTTGGATTGCTTTTAGTTGTTAAGGCTGAGAATTGTTTCTGAGCTACTTTTTTTTTGTTTGGAAGGTTTGTGACTAAACAAGAACAACTGAAACATGGAAGAATGAAATAAAAACCCAATTATTTTTATGGATGTAAAATATCTCTAATGAAATACCAAAAAAGCCCCCAAAAAGCTACACTCTTGTTCACTGATTGGTAGTGCTGTGCACAGCAGTGAAATCCTCAAGAGAAAATTCAAGCTAATCTCATCCATCAGTTCTTATTGTGTTGGCTGGCTTTAAGTTTTGCACCATCTTCACTTTTGCATTGGTAGGTTTTCATTAATCTCTCGATAGATCCTAGAACCAGAAACGAGCCAATTTCTTGTGCTGCCCTTGACTATACCTTCATTTTCTCTTTGTTGCATCAGGAGCACCCAGCAATGTTCACTGCACATCAGCAGCTTCTTGAAGATGGCAGTTGCCTTGACTTTCTGTACCCACCCACTAATTGAAAGGGATTTTTTTGTCTTCTGAACACACAGAATTAGCACATTCCAAGTCTGAATGGCACAAGCACAGAGAACCAGATATTTAAAGTTCCCCTTTATACACCTATATTCAAGGTGTATCAACCACTTTTTCAAAAGGGGCCAGGAAGTGATTTTTAACAGCATCACATGTGAGAAAATTAGTTCAAATTTTGGAGAGAGAGATAATTCTGTGATCCACATGGTCTAAAACCAAACAAAGGACTTGACCTAACACATTAAACACAAGAAAAAGATTCTTGAGATTTTTTTTTCTGACTCCTAAGAAAGCAGATGCAGATCTAAACTCATCAGATTATAACGTTGCTAAAACTGATCCTCAGCGATGTCCAAAGAGCTTTTGCTGGGAGAAAAAAGTAGAAAGAGCTGAAGAACATTCTCCTCTGGATTTTTTTCCCCTTTAAATGCTCATCAAGAGAAATATAATCAATCAGAAAAATGCAAATGCAAATTTGTAATTTGAGAAGATACTGCCAACTCATATTTTAAGGTCGTTTAGAAAATTATTCTTGCCTTTTCTTAATGTATTATTTAATACTGAGGGTGACGCTGCACCTTCTCTCAGCATCTTCGTATTTGCTGTTTCATCAAGAACTTTCTTTTAATTTGAATCCAGACACTAAGTGTAGAAGTAGTGGAAGCAGTAAATGTTAAATTTTTTTGCATCTTTTGTGGATTTTGCAGATTTATAATTTGTGGTGAATCCATACTAATTAAATTGCTCTGAGTAGCAGCCACATAGTCCTTTTGAAGGTAATAACTTTTAGGAGGTCAATCCTAAGTACTGTCTGGTTTTGGGGAGCATTTCTCGGAGAGTTCAAGGGTTCCACAAAGACAAGGGGGCAAAAATGTGCCTTCTTGATGAATTGATATATTTTTTCTTGTCTTTTTTTCTAACTACTTAGCATGCTTTAGATGAAGAGCTTGTTTATTTCTGCTGTTGCCTGCAAAAATTGAGTCAAGAAGTTGAGCATGCCCCAGACAGATGATCAATGCCACATCCCTTTCATTGGCTGGTAGTTATCAATAGGTGACTTCTGGGGCTGACACTTTCTTCGTTCACCTGTGTGGACCTTGGCTATTCCCAGGTACAACACAATATGCATCTGTGGAAACTCTGGCTTCAGCAGAGAGAGATGTGACTTGTGGTAGAATTAATTAGCAGAGAAGCAGGTCCTGTGGATACAACAAGGTTTTTGTGCCACTCCACCACTGTCAATGTTCATTGTTAAATAACTATATCCTTTTACTATCAGCTGGCCACAAAGCAGGAGAGATGCATCCTACAGAGCTAAATAAGTCAGAAGCAATTAACATTTGTATCATTTGCTGTTCTCCAAGAAGAATTTGAGGGTGGTTCTTGAAATTCAGTGGTTGCAAGTGGTCTGCAGTGTATTTGCTATAGATGACTAAGACTGGAGCAGGGATGTCACTGACATGGAATAAGTGCACAAAGTTAGTCAGCAAATTAAATAAAAAAACATTAATTACTCCCTTTTCTTCAACTGACTTTATACTGTAACACTTGGATAAAGAATTTATCCTCTTTTCCCAGCTCCTGTAGATTCTGTATCTCCCAACAGAAGAGCATGGTACCATGTTAGTTACTGAGACTGAGACCACATAAACTAGAGGTTTTGGTCTTCTGAATCGATTTGAAATGGAATTATTTTGGTGCCTTTCTAAGTGTGCATAAACATAATGATCATTAGTTCCTTTTAGATTTCAACCCTGCTGCCAAAGGGAAAGTTTCTTGGAGCAGGGAATGAGTAAACGGTAACATTTGGTTGCTACATCATTCCCTATAAATGAACTGCTTTAATTGATTCTAAATGCAATTAAATAAAATTATCTATAAACTGGAAGACATACCCGTGACTGCAAATAAAAATTGAGCCTGCTCAAGCTGGCTTTCTTCTTTCTGATAAACATCGTGATGTCACAGCCTTCGATTTTCTGCTTAATGTATGAAGCAATTCCTTCCAGATCAAGAAGGAGCTTCACCCACCAGAGCTTTTCCACCTCGTTCAGTGAGCAGTAATATTCATGCTAGGATTTCCATAAACTTCCTTATGAAATGGCTATATGTGCATTCCTTAAATATCATTGAAAACATCTATGTGTCCACCATCTATGTGTCTTCTGCAAGTACACCATGGTCCCATGGACTTGGAAAAGCAGAACATTTTGTATTTGGATCAGCCAGAGCAAGGAGTCATTGGGGAAAAAAACAGATTGAGATATTGATTTTAGTTGCTACAATCTAGTCAGAGCTCAAACAAAAATACTCCCACCACTGTTGTGTGCCTGCTGAGTCGAGCTCTCCAGCCCAGCACACCCCACACTGTGCTCTGCCTCTGAGTCCCTGGGAAGGGAGCAGGAGAAAATATGTTGGAAGACCTAGGGAAAAGGCTCCTGTTAATAAGTCTGGAGATTCTAGGAGTTTTTAGAAAAAGAACAAGTTCTTCTCTGCAGAGTTATTAAATTATGCACTAAGAAATGACTCCTAGGGGGATGGCTGTGTCTATATACTGTGTGAGCTTGGTTGATGTCTTGTTGGGTGAGAAGGACCTGGAGGAAGATAGAGCGGAGCGGGGAACTGCAGATACTGACTTGGGTTTAGACTCCAGCTCAGGGGACACGAGACCTGAATACAAATATGTTCTGTTTGCAGTTCTAACTGGTACCTGGCATGATATTCATACAGTTCAGACTTCTTTTCATGTTGATAGTCCTTGCCAAGGCTTGATTTTTCCATCTAGTGACTGTACGTTTTTTGTTGCTGTCCTTCCTCTGTATTAAGATGCACTGCAGGGCTTTATTATTACTATTATTTAACATTTATATTGATTATTTTGAAGAGTGCCTCTGAAAGAATTACTCCTTGTCAGCCAGACTGATATAAAAGCATAGTTACTGTAATAATGGCCTTTGAATACTGCCCATTAAACTTTGACATTTAAAGTGTTTACTGTGAATACATATTAAGTTTCTCATTAAAGGCAAGGACTGGCTTTCTTGATGTGACTCTTAGATTAAGTCAGTCTAATCCAAAATAAATACAAAGACGGAGAATTCATAACAAGCCATCTCATAGATTCTCTCTGTGCAAAACAGCAACCACTTTGGTGGCAGAAAGATTTCATTCTAGTGTCTCCTCTTTGGCCCTCAAGAAGGGGGTGGGGTGGGATGAAAAAATCTGTTCATTGTGTACAAAACCTTTTGCACTTTGACACAAGTCCTTCTAGCAGAATCCTTTCTCTTTCTTCCCCCCCCCCCCTTTTTTTTTATTGAAACAGACTTAAACCGTATTCCATTTCACAAAAGCCAAATGTGCTGAACATGTGCTTTTTAAAATAGAAGCATGTGCATCGACTCTTCCACAAGAAGATACTTTCTGAGAAGAGTCTCCTGGGAAGGTCCATTACCCAAGATCCAGCAAGCAACAGGAAAAGAGTGAAACAGTATTAGATCAAGCTTTACTAAGCTGGATGGCCCAGGCTGTGGAATAAGTGATATTTAATATGAGCGCTTGGAGGCTCCTGTTGAGTGCCCCGTTTGGTAACCCGGATCAGGATGCTTGTTTAGCGGATAAAAGTGTAACTTTAGAAATTGGCAGGAACTTACTGTGCTTGGCCACCTGTACTCTCAGCCAGATATAGGGTGTAAGGAGCCTCAGACAAGCACACTTTTCAAAGTTTGCTCTGTTTCGCTTCCTCACAACTGCCAGGTTCAAAGAACCATTTATTTTTTAAAAAAAAAAGCCTCTCTCGGTTAAAAGTTGCATTTAGAAAGCTTCGCTAGTCTTTATGATCAAGCTCATACTTTGTCTTCCCATTACTAAAATAACACTTTTATCCTGCCCTCTTTTTCCCCTCTCATCTGTTTTGGTATGAAAACGTAGCCATAATGAAGGTCTCAGGCATTGCACATTCCGGGCAGTTTGATACCATAAGTAATAGGAAAAAAATGGGATTTGGACTGGGTTTTTTTGCCATCAATAATAATTGTTTCAAAAATAATGTGTGCTTCCTTCGAAGCCCACAGAGTCAATCAGCATAAAATATTAGCACTTCGGGGACACAAAGCTTTGAGCCTGATAAAAGAGATTGGACTGAGAATTTTGACCTAAGAATATAATAATGTCTTGCAAGATCTCATTATGCCCGTGCCCATTCGAAACCATCTGGGGCCCAGAATAATAAAAAGGAGCGGTGTGAATTTATGAACCCATAGATCTAGCCATGCCCCCTTGGATATTGTGTTGGATTAGTAGATTTACTGCTAATCCAAACACTGTGGGCAAAATTATGTCTTTACATCTGCACTGCGGATCTCCGAGAACCGCAGTAAGTTAAACATTTGAAGGGTTGACAGCAGCTCCCCTGCTTCAGGCACAATCCTCTGGCACCTTGCCACCTTCCCAAAAGCATGGCTCCGCAAATGCACGTCCTCCACGTCTTGTTGTGGCAGATCTCCAAAGGAAGATGAAACCTTAGAAAATGAAAATGGGGCCAGTGAACAACAAAAAGTCACTGCTGCTGCCTCTAACAGGTGGGACTGGTGTCAGCATGGTGCCTGCAAATCACAGTTGGCACTGGAGAGATTGATCCAGTGTCTTCAAGTTGCCTCAGGTGCGGAGCCCAAAGAGGAAGGTCTCTACATTTAATTGTGGGTGTCTTTGGCTAAATAAAATAGTCAGAAGCAAATCCTTTTCCTTAAGGGGCAGCAGTGTGGACTTGTGACCTTTCTTTGAATGGTTTGGAGCTCAGAAATCAATGATTACACTAAATCCATGATTATATTCTTTTCATCTGTAGCAGGGTACCGATAGCATGGCAGATGTGAGACCTTGAAAGGGTGGAAACTTCAAAGACCATGTAGATGTGTTAGACACTCTGGACATGTGGAGCAGTAAAAAATAAAATTAAAACATAGAAAAAGACTGCTCTGCCAAGGCTTTGGGTGATCTCTGTCCTTCACACGTGTGCACACACGTACCTGCACACATGTTCAGGCAGGTAGCCCCTGAGGTCTCCAGGGACAAGGAGAGGAAGAAATGGCTGTAAACCCACAAGCTTTGGCCAACTAGAGAAATTAAGTAGTCTAAAGTTGTTTTGGCTCATGGGTCTTACCAAGGAAAGAAAGGGATGGGCTGAGTCAGGAGACAGGGTGGAGACACTGCCTGGAATTAAGAAAAGTGAATGTTTCATATTTGCCAGCGATAAAGTTGGCTCTATGGGTCCGGGTACTCCATAACTGAGCTTAGGTAGAAGTCCCCATGGGTAGAAATCTGTAATAAGAAATAATTAACAAAAAAGTCTTTCCTAGTTTTTCCTGTTTATCCTAATTCAGCATTTTTAATATTTTTTTTTTATTTAATGTGGTGTCTCACACTCAGTGCAGGTGGAGAAAAAAATGCTTTTAGCAAGGAAATGATGTTCCCAACATTTCTTTTGGTATTTGCAGCTGTGGATGTAAATGAGCATCTTAGGGCTTATCAGACTGGAGTAGCTGAGGACAGGGATATTTTTTTATTTATTATAAATTTGGTAAATAATAAGACTATTTAATATTAATCTGTGTTATTTATTAATGATGTTTACTTGTAATTCTGTGTGAGTGGGACATTTGGGGAGTACTGTTGAGATTAACTTGCCTGAATTCTTCGTGATAACATGCCAAAACTCATGGTAAATGCAATTATTTCTGTGCTTCTGGCATTGAGTGTTACACAGATACTTGTAACTGTACGTGATGGATCAGAAAACCATGGCATGAAGTGCACGGATAAGATAAACTGGAGATTCATGGTGTCTGTATCAACACAAGAATCCTTAAAACCACAAAATTCCATCTCAGGTGCAATTTTTAAACATTAATAGTACTGAAATCAAAGTTGAAAAAAAGAGTTTCACTTGTTCTGTCAAATTTGGCACTTTAATATTAGGTTACTTCTTGAATTCCGGTGTAGACATCTCAGAAATAAAAGGAAAGCACATAGAAATGCAGAACCTCCCAATATTGCAAAAATGATTTGATTTCTGAGGCAAAATCAGAGAGTTTCTCTTTTAAACCTGATCTTGAGATCACAAAATATTGGACCATCAATGATCTCAGTGTCTGAAATGCCTGGAAGGTAACTTGAGCTCTACTGCTCTCTCTTGGCTAAAAACCTCAGATTTGGAGAAAACATCCTTTACAGGGATTTTTATTATATTTTTTCTAAGTATTTGTTGTTTGAAGTTGGTTGGGCATGTCTGAGATCAGAAGTGTCTCCTCAGAGATGCAGCAGCAGGAAGAGTGTAGCACAAGTAGCCAAGAGAACCTGGAGTTTATCTCATGCTGTATAACTCACGGATGAATAGTGAAGCTTTTAAAAACATTATGCCATTGACTCCAACAGTTGCTCCCCTGGTGCAATCCCCATTCTGAGACAAACCCTTCTCATCACTTTTTCCTTTGCTGTTTTCATTCTGCTCTTAAAATTCACTTTGCAGATGGTCTTTCATTTCCAACTGATCTCTCATTAGTTTCTCTCCTCTTTTCTGCCCTTGGGTTCTGTTTCTTCTGCTTAGTAAGGACACCAAGGGTTTCTTTCTGTGGTCACAAAAGGAACAGCTTCTGGAAGGCCACTCGTGCAAAGCCAGCCAAATACTTGCAGAGAATTTAAAGACACTTGGGCAGAGCTGGTTTCTTACATCTCTGAGGTCAGCTTCCTCAAGGCAGATTAATAGTTGAAGTGACTCACTGGTTGAATATATATTATATAGTCATTTTATCACTTCTGTGGACTCCTGTGAAAGGAGTATCATACCTATTCCTCAAAATATTCAAATCTTACCTGTTCTGACTAACACAGGGGGCACCGAAATGAACAAACTAGTTATACATGCATGGAAAGTAGCAAGCTGAAAGTAATTGTGTATTCAGTTTTAATGGAGCTGAATCTCCTGCTGAGATTTCAATATCTGACAGCATTGCTTTCATTGCCCCAAATGCCCAACCTTTTTCTAATGTTTGACCTTGGGTATGATTATATTTCTGTATGTATCTCAAACGATGCAAAATCATTTGCCTGTATCAGTCATCTCTAGCTGACAGTCCTGCTCTGGCTCGTGGCAGAACAGAACAAGTCTGATGGCAGTAACAATAGCTAAAATGAGCTTTGATAGATGTTTCTCCCCTTTCAATAAATACATAAAACATCTCTATAATGTCATTTTGTTAACTGATAAACAACGAAAGGATGAAGGCATTCACTTCGAACTCCGTTGAGCGTCATTATTTCCTCATTGCCTTACTTAGTGCCTGTAAGTAACGTGACCTATAGGATAGAGGATGATACTGTTGTTTTTGAGGCTGATTATTTGTTTTCTTTAAGATCCAGATGCCCACCACTAAATGAGAACCATGCAGATGTCTGACAGGCTTTGCTGCAGCAGTCTTGCCCCAACACATTGATCCACAAACTAGGGTCTGTCTTTAGTGGGTTCTCTATGGGATTTCACACAACCTGCACTGCTGGCTTTACATCTTTAGACACTTGAGGTCAGCATGCCATGGTGGCTTCTCACAGAAATGCTCTTCTTTGTGCTCTTCTCTTGGTTGTTTTTTTCTCCATTCTTTCTAACCATGCCTCGTTATTAGCCTTGTACCACTGACTCTAGAGATGCTTCTGTAGAACACACCATACTGGGCAGGGCAGAGGTGGCATGGCCCATTCTGGTGTGGGTAGGTAGTGTTTACAGATGTGTACAGTGGATTGGGGGTGCTATAGCAACGGAACTACTAGGGTTAAGGAGAGAAGGAGATGTTTCATCCCACTCCTTGCATTCCTGCAATGAAGCAGCCATCAGAGAGCAGCTGGAAGGTGTGGTGGCAGAGCTGGGAGCCCTGTTTTCATGATGAAGAGAGGTTTCCAGATAGACGAGGACAAAGGGACTGTTTTTTAACTGCAAGTCCAACATCCAGTCTCAGTGTGATTAATGTTCCCATACTGGTAACAAGAGCGTATCCCTGAAGAGTGAAAATTTGATAGTGGCCTCTTTATTTAATGTCTGTGTAAGCCAGGCACATTATTTTAATAGTACACCATTTAAAGTATTTATCTTAATTTGAAAAAATAATATTTCCCTTGTTGTTTGCAATTGCCCACTAGAAATGAAATCCCTTTCCTGACTGAGTATCCTTTACAATCCTGAGCTGCCTGTTATTGCAGGTTGCCTCGGGAATACTGAGTTACTGGGTTTCAGACTTTCTTCAGAAATACCAGGGGGAGCTTAACAGCATTTGAAAACATAGATAAAGAAATACATGGACCGTGCAAACAAAAGTAAGTGGGATAAAGAGAGATGCATTTACTAGAGTGGTGAAAAAAATAAAGAGAATAGGTCCATAAAGAAGCCCCTTGGTCTGACTACAAGCCTTCTTATGGATGCAGAGCACTGACCAAGTTCACTGGAGTTTGAAATCCCAAGGGTGGTTTTGGGTTTCTTTCTGTGGACTCCAGAAAGTGGTTTCATTTGAAAGTCTGCAAAACTTTCTGGGACTTACTTAGCTCCCTCTTCAAGCAGATTTTTAGTTGTGCTCGGAGATTCTAACTCAGTATTAAAGAGCTGTAAACAGATGGAGATCTAAACCCCCAGACTAAACAGTTTCACCCATGTCTAGATGGACATGGACCATCTGATAATTGGGTCGTCTGGGTTTGCAAGGAGGGCGGGGGCAAGCTAGATGTTAAACCTGACTTAACACAACCTCTCTGCTTCCCAAGAGCAAGGACAAACAGAAATGATGGCAAGTACTGGTGCTGCTGTGTAAAAGGAGGTAGAGATAAAATGCTGTAGACAGCAAAGCTGGTGGTGGGAGCTCCTGATAGACAGCAAAGAATTAAGTATAAGTACAATGTAAGAGCAGAGCAAGGGGCTACTTCAACAAGTAAAAGAGGAAATATGGTCTGGTTGTGTTTTAATGGTTTTGCTTGGGCTGTAATTGTAAGAGAGGAATCAAATCAGAATCAAAAGGCTTCCATGAGGAATTCATTAATTTATGTGTTTTATACAGATCCAAGATGCTGTCTTCAACACCTCTCTGCTTTTGCTTTGCAAAACATCCCTGGTAAATTTACATTTATTTCTCCCTCACAAACATCACAACGCTCCGGTAGTCATCGTTGCTTGGTTTTCTAATATCAGCATTCTCTCCTACTGAGTGTCTTTTATTGCAGCATACAATCTAAACAATAATTTGTGGAAAATATGACATTTCCTAAGAGATCAAAATGCTTCTTGGACACTTATGCCAAACTTGTGCCTGTCTCAGTTGTGCCACAGTCTTGCACCTTGTCTCGTAAGAGAATGTATGAGACCTGTCAAGCTACCAATCGAAAAGGTACCTCAGCATCCATAGCATGCAAAATTATTCTGCTTTAAGCACAGATGATTTTCCATGGGTATGAATCTGCCTTCCAGGAGGCAACCAAGTTACACAAATTTCTGCGAAGTATATCAAGAAGTGAATCTGTTCAAAACTGCGTCTTGGAAATAGCCTTTAAAATAGAAGAATTTCCCCAAGGTAAAGGAGGAGAAATGTCTGTAGGTGTTATCTCAGGTAAAAACGCTCACATAGTCTACTAGTAGCTGCCAAAAAATGCAACACAGCCTGTTGTTATTGTTGCTTGCATGTGCTTTTCTCATGAAAAATGGAAGTTCCTACTCAGAAAGTCAGAAGACCGTATACGAGTGGCCCAAATTGTTTTTGATTAACAAGGTTTTCTGCCTGGAAGTCACTTTATCTTCATCCCATTAGCTGGACTCTGCTAAACAAATGAATCTAGTGCATTAGGCTGAAACACATTCTTGCTGGGTGAATGCAAAGAGAAACCCTCTCTTCAGAGCCCTGCTGCCATCTTACAGACAGGTTTTAGCTTAATGTTCCCCTTTGGCTTTTCACATGGAGAATGCAAAGTTTTCCACCTCCTTTTGATGTCAACCCAGATCTATATCTGTTATCCTCAGGTATAGACCCATGTTGTGATGAATTGGCTGGTTGGGCCATTCCGATACCTATTTCTTACAGATTTTGTAGCTCTTATCCTTTTGACAAATACTGTTCCTGAATTCTATTCTTGGAAAAGATCTCCTAAAGGTGACAATTTTACTGTGACATCAACAGGAGGGAGACTATGCTGTGTTAAGAAAAGTCTGCATGGCCTGAGGGACCATCTCTCCTCGTGTGTAAAGTGACTGACATCCATATTTAGCTCTGGTTTTCTGCCTTTGTAATTGATTGTGGGGAGCTTTATTTTCCATCCATTATTATTCCAGGTTGCACACTTAGGAAGTCAGGTGTATTGGACTTGTTATTGTCCATGTGAAAGGATGCTTCTCAGGACTTCTTCTGTGACCTTTCAGGAGTTATTCCAAATATCCCATTTCAGGATTGTTGTGATTTCCTAATTTTTCCAAGTAGCATCCTTTCTAGACTAATGATAGATTCTTCCTTACGGATTTAATAGGAGGAAAAGGGAGTCATACTTGACTATTACCAAGACATTTTGCCCTCTAAATCTGTTCTATCCTCAGTATCTACTGTAGAAAATATCTTCAGTTTCAAAGTTGTTTTGGGGACCATTAGTATCTGCACTTGAATTTATTTGATGCTTTGCATATATAAATATGAATTTCCAGTTAGAAGCTACGATCATGTACCCTAAACAAGATCTAGTCTTGATTATATATAACCTGAAGATGACTGAATTTTCACTTTTTTTTAATTTATCTGCATAACACATAGTTTTGTTTTATTCTTATGAAAACAGTTATCCAGTAGGAAATAGCAATTAGAAAGAGTTTTTCCAAAATCTGCTGGACAAGGTGGCGGTATTTTTTGCCAGCAACAGAGCAATCATGTGTTACACCAAAGTGCTATCTTGACTGGAAACCTACCGGGAGCATTAGCACTTCCTCTGGTTATACGTCAGTATATTATCTACGCCAAACAGCCAAGAGCATAGATTGGCACATAATATCTGTTTCCTTAGTGTTCATGAGCTTGTTACTTAAAAACTACCCATGAAAAAAAGGCATTGTGTTCATAGGAACATGACTAAAATATCCTTAATAGAAAATATAGGAAAACAAACCATTACTCAAACTAAACAAAACACACAACAGCAACTGGCGCTGTTGCATTCAGCTCCAGCAGGCACACGGAATTGTTGGTTTGGTTTTTTTCTCCCAAACGGATAATTTATTTAATTAATGACGATGCAATGAATTTAAAATTGTATATTAAAATAGAAAAATTAGGTAGTTAGGAAAAAATACGATGTGGTTTCCATTCTTACTCACTGCTAGGACATTTTTTATTGCATAATTAAAAATTGCAGATGGCAGTTCACTCAAACACAAATGTTTGTCCGCCAAAAAATTGAATGTTTTCCTTGACCATGATGACCGGGTGGGATTGAATAATTTTGGAATTTTTTTTAATTCAGATTAATACACCTATTAAAAATTATTCTTGCTTGTGTAACTTTTGTCACAATAGCTAGCCAGTCTTTTTTAATCTTTTTCTTTTTTCTGGGAATAATATACTGTACGGTTAATGTCAAGACATCTAAATATGCTCTATGTGTATCATAAAATTATAGAATGGTAGGGGCTGAAAGGGACCTCTGGAGATCATCTAAACCAAACCCCTGTCACAGTAGGTTCTCCTATCTATTCTTTTACATTTAAAACGGAGGCAGTGTATACAAAATTCCTTTTTCCCCCAGAAAATTTCATTTCAACTCTATTCAGCTCCTATCAGGAATTGTCCTTCACTGCATTACACCACTTGATCCTGCTTATCTGCATAATTCAAATGCAACCCTGAAGGATATAAACACAGTGACAGTTTCTAAACAGACTTTCTGATAATCAGCACAAACTATTACTTGAACCTATTCACTAACATAACACTGACAGACGGAATTCAATGACCCTCAATAACAGCAGATACAATCTCATTGTATAAAATTATATTCTGACATGATTGTGTTGTCTTGAGTTATGACTTGGGCTGCCTGCAATATGGCACGTTTTTTTCTTTGGGAAGAGATGATGCTTATCGACATGGAGGTAACGCTGGGTCTCATTTGTGCAGCCCAAATTTCTGCAATGAAGAAACAATCAAACTCAGAGTGAAAAGATTTGTGAGTTACCCAGGAGACAAACAGTTAAAGTCTAGTGTTTGATTAGCAAGATTATTACTTTCTGCAGATTTCTTTGCTGGGGTAGATTCTCCGATACATCATCTTGATGTTTGGTGGCTCAAATTAGCTCCGGCATTGTTAGGAAAACAGACCATGGCTGGGCAGATCAGTATTGAAATCTCTGTGTCCATCAGCAAGAGGTCTCCTTCCATGAGATCTGGCAAAGCTGATCCCTAGACTAAGATGGTGGCATATTGTACCAATGGATATTTCACGGTTAAAAAAAAAGGCAAAGTGAGCATGAGCTTCTGAGCTGTTGGGGGAACTCATCTTGTTATCTCAGAAGGTAATGGTTCCTGGTCAGGAAAGCCAACAATCCCACCTTCTGTCCTTCCACTCTTAGTCTGAGCTCCCAGCTCCAGGTTATGTGGGATGTTGCAAAGTCGATGTACTGTGGAGTGTCTGGTGGGGTAGGGAAAAGGGAAAATAGCACAAAGGAGGTCTGACTTTGAAATCTACCCTTTGTTGCAAATCTTTGGTGATGCTGCAGGCAGTGTGGAAATGAGTAGGGATTGCTGCTGGGCCAGCTGTTGGCCAGATACAGCCAGTGCTGTCCTTTTGGGGTCTCAGAGATTTTGGAGATTTATGGATAGACTTACAATTCACGAAGAAACCCCACCTCAAGACAATAAAAATAAAACAACATCTCTTTTTTTTTCATCTGTAATCAAAGCACTGTGGTATAGTGAGAAATTGCCTTGTGTCCAGTCAGACTGAACGAAGTGAAATAGCCACTGAAAAACATTCCCAGGGTAACGCTCTTTTACTTTTCATTTAATAGGATAATTTTTTTGATCAAAAAAAGCCAGCTTTTCAAACACTGAGGTTCCCAATGCATCCAGCTAGTTGAGGTGTTTGGGTTTTTTGCCCTCCACATGTGGTAGAGCCAATGGTGGTACAAAACTTCACCACAACAAGCAAGTTAGAAACACAGCTTGTTGAAGAATAAATAATTGTGTAGCTATCCTGCATGGTAGGAAGGACATTTAGGATGTTCAGTCTCTTTAAAAATGTCTGGCAGGAAAACATATTTATAGCAAGTAAGTACAGGGAGAAGAAATACAGGCACAGTATGTGGCATTACTTGGGTTTACGTACAAACAGAGAAGCCCTATAGGTTAAAATTTAGTAGGGATAGACGAGTACAGTATCTTGAGTTATTTCCATCACTGGTGAGAGAAAATAATGTCCAAATACTTTCTTCCTGGGAAAAATGCTAATCTGCTGTATAATATTAAAATCTTAATCTGAAAGAGGGTACAAACCTACACTCTGCCTTTAAATAACTGCCTTTCTTCTTAAAATTTCTTCTCACAAAAACCTTTCTTGGAGAAATGTGTATTTTTGGCTATGTTTGCTTTGATGGCCCGGAAGCTGCCAGTCAGTTTGTGGTGTTCCACCAGCCAATCCAGCAATCTCATCACTCCGGGGACCACAGAGCAATGCTCAGCTCACTGCTGCCACCCCAGTGACGGTTGGGAAGAGGGATATGGGGTGTAATAACCATAAACTGAACCCACCTGCCCATTTTGCAGGGATTAATTCCATTATCCACAAGTTTTCTAGAGCAGCTGCCTCCACCCAGTCTACTCCTAGGTGCACACGTGGTTGTTGCTGGGATGGCGTTAAAGGCTCAGCAGTGGCTCTGCTCCGAGGCGGTGCCCAGCTGGGGGCTGCTCAGCTCTCACACAAATAGTCTCTCTTACCTCAGAAGTTTTTCCTCCTCTGCTGCAGCAGTGGTAGGGGTCAGGCACACAAAGGTGCTGTCCCCTGATTGCGGCAAACACTGCCATGTGTTGTATGTTTGATGAATTAAAAGGATGCTGCCAACTTAATTACACTGTAACCCTTCAATAAAGGAAGGGCAGAGCTGATTAACTAGTGAATAATTGGGGGCTGATTGATGGCTTTCTCCCTCACTGCTAAAGGCTGTATATATAATTATTTTGCCTGTGGGCCTAATTTTGCCACTGTTAGCTTCCACTTTTGTCATCAGCTGTAATTTATGGATGGGGCCTGAAGTCTTAAAAAAGGCTGGAAAATGAAATAGCCCTGAATCCCCAGATATGTCACCTGGAAATGGCCAGCAGGCAGCCTTTAACGTCAACATTTGCAGCCATTTAGCAGCATTAACACCTCATCCTTAGCCGGAAAATAATATTATCATTTGTCAACAACTATCATAATATAGATTTTTCTCCTGACATGTAATAATGTAGCATCACTCACACCGATGATTTAATGTATGTTTTAAATGCAAGATCAATGTATTGTAACTGAAAAGAAAATTCTTCTAGTAATGCACTTAAAGGAAAAAAAAAAGGTACTTTTGGTAAGTTGGCTATAGGATTAGTAGATAAGTCTCTAGTAAACCCCCAAAATCACACTCAGATGATTCGTGAAACTTAGTTTAATAAAATAAAAATTAAAAACTATTTAGTTTTTTTATTTTGGAAGATGCAGTAAGGAAAATAGTGTTAATAAACTGAAAAAAAACCATCGTGGGACAATTTTCCATCTACTGTCAATCAGCAGCCCCTAGTGATGTGCTGGTTTGTATGGGGTGTAGATCTCAGTGTTTTAAATGGAAATAAGGCTCCTTATGTTTTTTTCAGAGAGACAAAAGCAAACTGTTAGTGTCACAAATAAGAGTAAAAGCCTGTCTCGATTGCAGGATTCAATCGCTTCGGTGGCAAAGAGGAGAGATTCCGCCCCCCACCCCCCTCCCGAAAGAAGGTCTATTTGGGGAAAACACAGTGTTCTGATTAGAGCGGCCACGTACGAAGATTCGCTGCCTGCTTTATATTCCACAAAGATTCTATTCTGGGTTTTTTCCCAATGAAGTAATAACAACTTCGAAGCACTTCTTTCATTTTTTTGCAACCCATATTTAAACACTGCAGCGAGGAGGCTTCTAATTTATAAGCCAAGATATACAAATCCTCTCTCTCAAATTTCCTTTGTTGTTTTGTCCTCACGGAGAGCTCCCTTGCCTATGAATCACAGAAAGATTTGAAGAACCTTTCAGTCAAAGCACGGGTCTGTGTGTGCTAGTGGGCACTGGCCAGGAGGAAAAAAAAAAAAGAAGAAGAAAAAAAAAAAGAAAAAGATTGATATTTGCCCTCTCTTCTTATCTGCACTTGATTTATAAGTCAGTGCGAGTATGCAAGAGAAATAAAGGCAAAGACCTTGATGCCTCCCTGTGGAGAATATGCACCATTTGGATTGAAGGCATGAAAGAGGAGAAATTAATGGTAAGCTGTTCATCTGTCACTACTGCCAGCCTGATGGTTTTGCAGAGAAGGAGAGGACTAGATGACATGCCCTCCAGTCAAGGGCATGACTGCCCGCTGTTCTCATATTATAAACACAGTGCTTTGGGTTTCTGAGGGATTTAAATTTAAATTATACTGTACTTTGGATAGGCAAATCTTTGCACAAGTTTATTTTCTTGAAGTATTAACATGCAGGATTTTGCTGGCTTTATGCGGAAGAAAAATAAAAATTAAGTCCCCCCGATTTGATAAAAATGTGTAGCAGGCTCTTAAAATGTACCCGTGTTTCTAAAGCAGTGTGTTATAGTGTAATGAGATTTAAATTTATATATGCATTGAAGATTTAGGCACATGCATAAACAGATAAGCTTTAGTTATTCTACTTTCTGGCACAGAGGAAAAGACTTAAAAGTTCAAAACAGGAGTTGAATGTTGGGGTGGTGTTTTTTTTCCCCAATTGAACTGGTGTAAGAGGAGCTGCTGCCATCAATAACAACATTAGGAACACATCTGGAGGATAAAAATGCACACAGAACTTCCATGTGGTGCTAAACAAGATAAAATTGGTTCTTTTCAGTGTTAAATGCTGAGCATTTGTGTCCCCTCATGCTGCTGGGGAGATGTTTGTGCACAGTACCTCACACACAGGATCTCTGGGGTGTCCTTCAAGTACTTCCTCAACACCCATGAGCTGTGTTGTACTGGTGCTCATGGGAGCAGTTGGGGCGCCCAGTATGGTTTGGATAAACAAGCGTAGAATTGAGAGCTGTGAGTTCAGAGTTGGGATTGGGTGACGTTTCTGCCACCCACATCCATTGGCTATTTAAAGCCCTCTTTGGTGAGCCCCAACAATGCGCTGGGAATTTCTGTCTTTTCTTAAAAAAAGAAGCAGGNGGGGAAAGTTGTCTTCTGTTAAAATCTCTTGAGTCTGGGGCTTGAGTCGTGATTCCTGATTTCACTAAAATAATTGTGTTCAAGTAAACTGGTGTTTGCTCTTACTGTAGCAAACTCGATGAACTGTGTATTGCTTCTGAAGTAATTTTAGCTCTTCCACGAGTGTCTGAAAGAGATAAATCTGTGAGAGGAGATGGAGGTGGATCAGATCTGAGATGTTCCTCCAGGATCTCCAGGAAGAATGGTTGCGGTTGGCACCTCCAAAGTATCACGCCTTGATTTTTTAATACTTTCTAAACTTCTGTTCCAGGAGTGGTTACCTTGCCTCTTGCTCCAGTGTCTGGGCATCCAGGCATTATTTCCCTGAGCTACTTGTCCTGCTGAACCCACCCACACTCTGCCCAAGGGCTTCACTTTCTTCTGCATTGTAATCCACCTTTTCCATCACCTGTCAGGAAAACCCTGTGCATAGTGATTTCTACCCCTGAGTGGTAAGGATGGAGGTGTTCACAGTCCTAATCAAAAAGAGTCAGCCAGTGATATCATCTGGTCACTAGCACTGAGAACAATTTGCCTTCAGAAGTTTGCATTTGCTCTTATCTCCTGGCTCCCAAAGCCTCTCCTCCGCAGCGGTTGATTCGTGAGGGCTGCTCGGTACTCCACGCTGACTCCCTGCTTCAATCCGCCTGGAGTTTTGGCAGATATTGGAAGTGATATTTTCTGTGCCAGTGGTGCATTGAGCATTTTTTTTCGAAGGTTCTGCTAAGATGAATAAGTGGTTGGTTGTTGGGTTTTTTTTTAAGAGATTGTGAGAAAGTTGTTTCTTTTGCAGACTTCAAAACTATATTTTTTTCTCAGCAGCTCCATCTCCTCTGGGCTTTGGAGCAGGTAGTTAGTTAGGCTCTTTCTTTCCTTTCATTATTGTTAAAAAAATCCTCCTGTACCCTAGTTTACATGCGTGTTAAAAATCTGTTTGCACTTGAGGAGCCCATCTGCACCCGGGCTGAATCGTCTCGTTAAGGTTCCACACCCATCAGCGTGTGAATGTGGCACCCATACAGAACAACATAAAGCTGATGGGCTGCTCTGTGCCCACTGAAATTTTGCTGGATATTTGCACAAACACTGGAAAATGTTCTGTTTTGTTATGTTTCTACTGCCCCGGATTACGTTTTAAAGGAGGACACGGAAAGTGGTTTGTACCACTTTTGAGTCTGGAGATCTTAGTTCTGCTGATGAAGTGAAGGAAGGTTAGATGGTCCTCCAGGTTAAGGGCTTTTAAGTTTGACTTGTTAGTTGTTTGGGAAATTGCATATGAAATACAGCAAAAGGGTACAAATATTGTAAGATTCAGCAGTGGGATGCAAGAAAATGCTATGTACTGTATTTTTAAATATTTTTAATATATTCTTCTTGTTATATATACTTTTATATATATATATGTATATAATTCTATGGTACACATATTTATATTTCTACAAATGCCCACTCCAATATTGGATTTCAGTATGGGGACTGCACTAAATCATGTTCAAACAGCCCCTCCTTTCCCTCCAGCAAGTGTTCTTATCATCTGTAATTTTCCAATCATCATCCAAACGTTGGGCTTTTCCTCATCTGAGCTCTCATTGTGGTATTTTACCATTAGCTAAACTCTGCTACTTGCATGAGCAGAGTCAGAGAAGCATCATGCTACTGGGAAGGAATGGGTTGTCTCCATGTTGCACATTCCCAGATAAAGGTATTTCCAAAGCATCAAGGATTGAGATGCTCCAAGTTTGCTTTTCACAGACCTTCGCCCAATAACTCTCCAGTGACAGGGTGCTGCGGCTGGGACAGATTCATTTGAGTGACTTGTTGCACATATTGATCAGCTGCTGTGTCAGCTGACAGGGTGCTGGTTTCCAACCCACGTGTGTGATCAGCACCAAAACCTCTCACGTGGTGACACAGTGATGCTGCCATGGGGACCCAAATGGACTTGTTCAGTGCTGGCATTTCATCACGTAGACATAACCTTAGGTGGTGATGCAGTCTTTTATCTTCTGGCTCCTTTCAGCTCATTCCCTGCACATCCACCAACTACAGGCAGCAACGAAATAAAACCTCTGATTTATTTCCATGCACAATCATTCCTAGGCACTTTGGAGACCGGGTTTCTCTGGAAAAAAAAAAAAAGCCATCTGTGAGCAAGTAATTAACAACTACATCACAGTGAAGACAGGCAAGGGCCAAATTACAGTTGCAGAGGGACCTTTAATTCCAGCTATCGAGTGCTTTGGTATGGGGTATTAGCAAGCTTTTCCCTTAGTTTTTCGTACAGACGTGGACGGATGTGAAGGGAAAGGCAGTGTTTGCCGTGTGCGGGCGTTTCGATCAAGTTGCTCAACGCTCTCCTTTCAAAACACCCCCCTATCCACAGAAGCACAAAGAAAATGCAAAGAAAAATAAAAATTGAACTCATTTCCTGTTGAACTTCAGCTAAAAACCTTAAATTTCTTTACTGAAGGTAGCCTAGATATGAAAATATTTTGGGATTTATAGGAACTGGTTTTGTTTCTCTGGAATAAGAAGTATGTTTCAAAAGAAATACTTTTATGTTGTTGGGGTTGTTTTTTTTTTCTTCTTTTCTAGGATGAAGAAAAGGGTTTTGTAAGAAAAAATTAAACCAATTTGAATATTTAGTTGAATATTTTCCAAAAATTCTTCTAATGTTCTAATGAAGTGCTCCCTCAGCTTCCTGAGCAGGAGGATACTCCCATTTATTACTAGTCACAACATGAGACTTGACTTATCGTTGCGGGAGACCCAGCAGTGCCTCACTGTGTAAGGCAGTTCAGGGATTTTCTGTTCGTATGGCCACAAAATGATCCCAAACCCACCAGTTTTCAATGCAAGTCTAAACACGAGCCAAAGTCTACTCCAAAATTCAGTTCCACATTTGATAAAGAGCCACTAATATTTTCTCTAATCACCTTAGCATGCCTGGACCATATTTCTTAGAGTTTGTCTGTTTATTTGAAGACAGTATTTTTTCTGGACCCTTGATTAAAACTTAGGAAATAAATGATTTTTTTTTAAATTTTATTTTATCTCTGGAATATGATTATAAATGACCTTTGATAAAAAGTTAACAGAGACTATGTCAGGAAGCAGCTCAGAAGGCTAAGATTAAAAGCAGGCAGTGTGGAGAGGTGTTTAATTTCAATTTTCTTTGTGGGGTAAGAAATCTGTAGATTTTAAAGCCATCGTGCCATAGTTACTTTTATCACCAGGGGCTCTTTTGTTTTGCTCTGCCACCTAATTCTTTTGATGACAATGAGTCCACAGTTTTCCAATGACTGATTTCGATTTGCATGTTATTGTCAGCCTTTTATATTTTATCATATCTCCACTTTGGATTTTATGCAGATCCTCACATCAGAAGGCAAGGGCAGCCTGAGCTAAACAGCTGGCTGGATTTGCATGAAAATGGACTGCCCTTTTTCATTTGTTTGTTCTCTGGAAATTACAGTAGGTGAGTATCTGACTCAAATTTCCCAAACAAATAAAGATAAAACTTCACAGATATTAAACTGTGGAGCATTAAACTGTATCATTTTACATATAAAAAGGAAAGGATTAAATAGAATTAGCCCGTTGAGCTGACTGGGGGAGAAACAATGCAAGCGACAGGCTGAAAACTGAAGATACAAAAGAACTGGGGCGTCTTCAAGAGATTTGCCTTTATTTCCCTCTTCAAATATTTTCCTTCCCCGTGTTTAAAGAACAAATGCAAATATAAATATTTCCCTTATGAATGTAATATATTTTTGCTGAGGAAAAGAAATCCATAGCCCATTTTAAGTCTTTATCTACCTGATGGTATGAGATATTTTACGTACATATTTTATAGCTGTAGCTGTAGCTGCACTTCACAGAAGTCACTTAGCAGTGGTTTTTCTTCACAATTTAGTCTGGTGGTGTAAACCAACCAAGGTGTAAATGTGACTGGAGTCAGGCGACACCACAAAGCCCATAATGTTACCAAGAGACCAAAAGTGGAGGGTGAGGTAAGAGCTTTCCTTAGACTGGCTGATAGAGATAGAAAACATGAGCAAGCTTTGGGGTGCACCACTACTTGAGAGCTGACAGATAGGAGCTTTAGAGATGGGAAGAGTGAGGTATCAAAATAACACATGGCAAGACTTGGAGTTGTCAACAAGCTTATAAATTATTTCAAGCATGTGTGCCTTTGTGTGCCTGCAAGCTTGTCCGTCTATGTTCCCTTAGGCTGCTTGAGCTTATAAAAGACAAATCACCTCCCTGCAAACCTCACCTCTCTGCTGGCTTTAGACCAGCTCAGAGAGAAGAGCAAGATTATAACTTTTAAAAAAAGCTTTGGAAAGAAGGGATTAGGTGACGTTTAGCTATAACATGCCATTCTGCAATTTTATGTGTGGACTTTATTGCTTTCAGCTTGGATGCTATGCACTCTCTAGAGTTAGATATCTAGGGAAAGGAGCTACTAGGTCTGGATGTCCTGAAGAATCAGTGACTAGTCTTGCATCGGGCAATAAAAGTTCATTCTTTCCTCTGGTGTAGTTGGTGTTGGGTATGTAGGTCCACTGCCATGTGGTACTGGGAGACATATCATGTCCCCAGGGAGTCGCACAGAATCAGATAACAACCAGGAACCTAGGCATATTTCACAGGGTAAAATATATTCTCATGGGTTTTTATATTTTTTAGAATTATTATGATTATTTTATTTTTATCATTCAGACTCTTCCATAGCCTTTCCTGAGTACACGCACTTTAAATCTTTTGTATTTTAAATGACAGGGAGCTTTCATTACACCTCTGCATCAAAACTTATTAGTGAAAAGAGCTCTAAATAATTCATCAGCTTGGTGACATCTCTAGGCTTTGCTCTGAGGTGGTGCAAACCTCACTGCTCAGAGCCACAAAGGCTCTACCTGTCAGCCAGCAGGTGTTGACACAGTTGGTGTGAAGTTCTCAAAGGCCAGTGGAAAAGGCAGCAGGTGTGGATTATTGCTGTTTCGATCCCAGGGTCTGTCATACGGCTGTAGGGGATGCTGATCTGCCACTGGCTAAGGGTATTAGTAGTGTTTGAATAGACAGACCTGCTATTGCAGGGCAGTGTTGGTGTAGCTCAGGAAATGGCAGCAGCAGGCAGTCCCAGGTGGGTGCAGAAGGTCCTGAATCATACAATCATTGCAGCTGAAAAAATCTCCAAGTTTATCAAGTCCAGCTGTCAACCCAACCCCACTCTGCCCAGTAAACCCTGTCACCCAGGGCCACATCTACTTTTTTTTTAACCCCTCCAGGGATCATGACTCCAACCCACCCCTGGGCAGCCTGTTCCAACCCCTGACCACTCTGTCAGGAAAGAAATTTTTCCTAATGTCCAACCTAAACCTCCCCTGGAGCAACTTGAGACCGTTTTGTCTTGTTTTCCACCTTCTGAAGGGCTGTAATGATTGTTTGGTGACTTCTGTGACTCAGCAGATGATAGAATTACAGATTGTTACAAGCAGACCTAGTCCTGACAGACTAAGGGTGCTCAGGAGCTTGTTCCATCAGATGTGGCAGGAGCTTTACTGGAAGGCACCAGGCTGCAGCTGGCAACCTCATGGTTTGGGACGACTGAGGAGACACGTTCAGTTTTTGATCATCATGCCTGGTGATTGGGGCTCGGCGTGACTGTAGGCCTATTATTGTTTCCAGTTGTTTAGGAATGTGACTAATATTGGTGGTATTTTAGGAAAGCCAAGTAGGGAATTGCTCCCACTTTGCCCAGCTCCCAGCAGATCTGAAGGGGATGTCGTAAGATAGCCTCCCTCCCCACCCAACCCCCACCCCCCCGGAATATTTCTAATCTAGAATTCCAGCCTTAGTCAGGGTAAGAAAATTATCCTGTGTTGTTTTTAAAAAGGCAATGTCTTGTGGTCTAGGGACCAATGCAGGTTACTCTTGGATAAAACATACGATGTCAAAGTCACTGGACCTACAGAAATGCCATATGCAGAGCGGAGGCTCCACAGAGACTCATCACAACCCAGCATTTATAGAAGCATCACCTCAGTACAAATAATTTTTGGCTTATTATTTATTTTCTGCTGATTGTATTTTCTTGTGTTGCATTTCTGGACTTCTTCCTGAAAGACGCACTTCCGAATGCTCTCCTAAATATCACAAAGAGATATCAAAACTTGTGCCGGCATTTTTAAGGTTTTCCAAGGTTTTGCTGTTGTTGGATTTGCAGAAACTGTAGCCCTTGTGTAGCTGAGAATGACTTGACTGGTGGGCATCCAGCCTGACAACGACTCAAATTACTTTGATGCTACAATATGTAAAAAATAATGTCGAAAACAAGATATTTTGGCTTTGGATCCGAACCTGGAAATGGATTGCTGGAGGAAATGGGAGTATTTGACTTGCTTTTCATTTAAATGAAAAGGAACAAACTGTCTCAGATTTGGCTAAGTTCAGCATTTCCTTATTTTTTTGGGTTTCAATCTGGGCTCACACGAGATTTCCTTCAGTTCTTGGATCTGTGTGAAAGAGCCCTTCCTGCTATTGCTGTTTTAATCAAACTGGGCTGGCAAGTCCATGTGAAAAACAGCAGCACAGAGACAAAGAACTTGTGGGTTGAGGGCCAGCTCACGCTGTCTAGCTCTGAATCTTCTCTGGACTACTTCATTTTTTCAGGCTGCTGGTGACATGTGGTGTCTCCAGTGGGATAAAGAGAAATGGTACAATGGTTTAGTTCTTCACCTGGTATCAGGCAAGTTGCTTGAACTACACAATCTGCCACTTGGTGAGGGTCAGCAGCAGTCTGTGAGTTACGTTTTGCAGAAAATCTTACTCTGATTCTGCTTGAAAAAACCGTTTTGACATTACAACTTCTTGCATAAATCCATGACTATAAATAACGGTCAAGTGTTTTCCAGAGTCTGCTGTAATTTGAGGAATCAGCACTATTTTCAGTAGAAAAAGAGGCAAAATTCCTTGTCCTGCCCCCAAACCTCCCATGGCAAAGGCTGTGCATTCATGACAGTGCCTGCAGCAGCTGCTCTCACTCCAGGGGACAGATAGAGCTCAGTTCAAATCCCCATTCGTGTAGGACAACCTCAAGTCGAGTAGCATTGTGTCCTTTTTTGTGATGTTTTCTTGGTGTGCCTAGTTGCTTCCTGTGGTTCCATTGACCTAAGAGCAGTGCCAGGGGTTCTCTGAGCTCAAAGCCTTCAGATTATCCCTGTTTTCCTCAAACAGCCAGAACTCTGTTACTGCTTGGGCTGACAGTGTCTTCAGCATCACCCACGTAGATGACATGGACGGGAGGTTGCTCATCCCTGCCCACGGGCCCAGAAGCCTTACTAAACCTTAGATGAAATTGGGCTGCTCTTGAGGGAAACCAGTCTATTACAGACTTTCTTACAGTGTGGCCCCTTCTGATTTCCACCACATAACGGGTGCACACACGCAGCTTGTGCAAGCTGGTTTTTCTCATGGCTTTCCCAAAACAATGGTAAAACGAGGGTCTCCGATAACCCGGGACCTCAGAGCAGTTGGATTTGTTGCATTTGTTTGTGAAAGTGTGTTATTTTTGAAGACTTTTACCAGACTGAAAGGAGACCGAGAATGTCTTCGCCTGTTTCTTAAATTCCGACCAAGAAAAAACCCCAAATGTAGCTCTTTTCTGTCAATATTTGATGTCTCCGTAGATTCTGTGTTAAACTCTTGTAACAAAGTTCCTGCATGTTATTGATAACGTGAAACCGGACTTGGTGGATTTTAATGTCTTTTTTTTTCCTTGTTTATATAGAACATTTTGAAGCGGCAATTAAAATAATTAAGGAGGGTGAAGAAATCTTTAGCATGCAACAAAGATTTCTGCAAAATGTTAATTTCTGTCAAATAAGTGAATATATGCACAGATGCCTCCTGACAGAGGCTGTGATTTCTGAGTGCTTTGCATGCCAAATAACTTGTTTACCCCCTCAATGTTTGCCAAGTTTACTGTCAATTTACAAATAATTTCCATTTTGCTGTTTATTCTGCTGCCTTTTGATGGATATGTCTTCCAGACTTTTATCTTGCATGTAGACAAACTAATTAATATTTTCCCTTCAGGCAAATATTTTTTTCTTAGATCTAAATGTGGGTTAGATTCTTCTTCTTTTCCATATGCTTTGTTCTGTCAATCACTTCCCTTCTATGTTACTAAAAATGTACCTCTGTGGATGTCGTTTCTCGTGTTTTACAGATTTATTTCACCTACATCTATATGAGAACGTGTGTATGCGGAGAGATATTTGTTATATATGCCTTCATGTATGTTTAAGCAGAGGGAGGGAAAATACTAGCTCCCCGCTCAGATTTGGCTTTTGAAACTGAACAAAAATACATTTTGTCTTGCCTGGTGCTGCCATTTCCTGGGCTTGACCTCACAGTTTGTGGTTGCTGCTGCCAATATGGCACACGCAACATCTCTCCTGCAGAGTCAGACCTCGTTCCTGCACATGTTTTTGGTGTAGTCCAGCCCTACTAGCCACACGTCAAATACACTACATATCCCCTTTCCATCCTCCTACTGTCATCCCACAGTGGGCCAGGCTGAGCAGGCTGAAATGAGCAGGCCCATGCAGAGTGGTCCCGAGCCATTGTGATGGTGCGAGGGGGATGTTTCTCCCTGGTTCTTTCTGGTCAAATTCTTCCTACGTTGATGCTAAAACCTCCTCCTAGTGCATCAGGGCAGCCCCAGGGACATCCCTCTCAAAACACCTTTTGCCAACATCAAAGTGCATTTAAAGATCTCCCACAGCTAAATACTGTCATGGTCAAGGAACAAGATGTTTCTATGGAGTATCTGCCTCTTCCACAAAGCTTTTAGGAGGTATTGGAAGACACACGGTGGGATATTAAAAAATGAAATATTAAACAAAACAAAAAAAAAAGCCTGGAAGCCTGAAAGTTAACCAAAAGTTAACCATGTTCCGCTGAGAAAAAAGCAGGTGGTACCCAAGAGTGCAGCTACCGCGAACAGATTCTTGCAACTTCCCAGTCGTAAAAATATCTCTGCAAAAAAAAAAAAAAAAAACAAATCATAATAAAAAAATACTCCAACAACTCTGTTTACAGAATGCTTGGTATTTCCTATATCTGGAAATATTCTCGTTGTAGCTCCATATGTCGCAGCCAGTCTGACAAGCTTTCATTTGAACTGTTTGCAGGTTGCAGTCTGTCTGGAGGGCTGGGTGCTGATGCCTTCAGGTTTTTCAGGCCCCGCATTATGGGCACGATTATCTTGTTCATTTTTCAGGCACAGAGGAATGGAGCTGGGTTTTAGCAGGATCGGAAGAAACTTCCTAATTATGCTGAGTAGAGAGAGCTGCATGGGCACAGTCTCAGCTAGAAACCCCAGGTTTGTTATTAGCGGCTCTGTCTTAAGCTCCTCTCTATAATTTTCTGTGTTGCTGCTTTTGTTTATATCATCATAGTCAGCGGGACCGGGAGATTAAAAACCGAAATACATTATCTTCGCACATCCTCAAAAACCTGTCGAGAAAGGAGGAGAAATTAAACAAGGACAAAAACTCTCAGTGAAGTGAAGCTGTTTCCTTTGAGCTGCCTTATTAACCAGTCAAGTACTTGACTGCCACTGTCAGCTAGATTTCTTTAGAGAAAGAGTGGCATTTTGAAAAATACAAATTCACCGCCTGCACAAGTTAATGAGGCCCTTCAGCAATGTTCATTGATAGCATAAATTCATCATAATACAGTGCTACAAACCATAAATGGGATACGCATACAGGAAATCACCCACTATTAGAAATTTGCCAGACACTGAGAGAAAAAGAAGCCATTGATAAGCAGAAAACTCATCTCACGCGCTTGGTGCTGATGGGTGTGCAGCAGCACATTAACGATGCCAGATAGTGCTGTGATGAGAACTTATTAAGGTGAATTGAGGTAGCTCATCAAGTATATTTTGCTCCCCTTTGTTCGTGGTTTATGGACTCTCTCAGCTGTTCTCCCTTACATTTGCCGGGGCTGGGTCAGATAAGGTTTGCTGCGTAAGGGCTACCATCAGCACAAAGGGGCAAGTGTCTCCACACATCCCTTTTCTGCTCATGCTCACGCATTTAATTGACTTTCAGTTGTGTTTGCAAGCGATGTCTTTAAAACACCAAATTATCTGAAGGGCTGGATGGTGCAGCAGGAATGGACAATAATCAAAAATGGCAACACCCCGGGAAAAAAAATCACAAGGTGACTTCCCAGTCTGTTAAATAATTACCAGAGCAATGCGATTTTGCCACCCATATCAATCAATAAATCTCTCTGCAGTGCTCCTTTGCTAGTCCTACCCTTGTTGGATGGTATCAATTTAAAAACCTCTGAGACCATTAGGCCAATCCTTTAGTGTGATTTGTCTGTTGGCCAGTTGCCGTCATCCTGCTTCAGAGAATGAAGAGAAGAATGAATACCTTGCACTGTGGTCATAAAATGGTCAGCTTCCTGAGAGAAGAGGTATGCTAACTCATTAAAGTCTTCAAGACCATGGTCGCTGACATGCAGGGCACTGCCAAATTATATGAATGAGCTCCATGACGTAAAGCAATCTGATGTGAAAAGGCTTTCAAACATCTGTATTCATGACCCATGGTCTGGATTCTAAATATATAGAGATCTAAGAAAAGACTTAGGATCACTAAGGTTGGAAAAGACCTCCAAGATCATCAGGTCCAATTGTCAGCCCAGCCCCACTAAATCCTGTTCCCTAGAGCTACATCTACATGTTTTTTGAACACCTGCAAGGACAACAACTCCAGCACCTCCCTGGGCAGCCTATTTGAATACTTGACCACTCTTTCAGAGAAAAATTTTTTACTAACATCTAATCTAAACATCCTGGTACGTTTTGAAGCCATTAATTGTGTTAGTCTTTGAAAAGTGTCTGGAAGAAAATCTGGTTCCTGATTCCCCCCTATGTCGAATGAATTTGGCTTGTTGTGTATCCAGAGGTGACAGAGGACTAACAGGTCCATCAACAGAGGAACTGGTGAAAAATCAAATTCTGGTGGCCCTATTCCCACAGTAAATGTTGGTTTGTACACGAAGACAAGGTCAAGGCACAAACTCTGGTCTTCTCCCATAGGGACTCTGCTTCCAGGCATCATTTATAGACTTCCCACATGCATTAGCTGAGAACTGATTTCAGTCCTGGGAACCCCCAAAGCCTGAATCCCCTTCTCCCAGTGTCACCTGTTTTGCTCTAGCTGACATGTTTGTGCCATCGGCTGCACAAGGCATTGGGCAGAGCAGCAGAAGCCTAAGCAAACATGTTGTGTGTTTGTAAACAGGAATAATGATGTCGACTGGAAGATAAGTAGGAATAACCAGGCAGAAACTGCAGCTATTGACACTTCCTTGTGCCTTTCTGTCCATTTCGGTAGCTTCTCTGTGCTTCTCTTGTCCCCTCTCCTGGGGGTAGAATTCCTTGTGGGCAATATTGTGAGCTGTGCCACTGCCTCTTATTTGATGCTGCCTATACCTTCCCCATGTTGCAAACTATTTCAAAGCTGAGGCCAGAGAGGTGCCTCTTGGTCCTCTTTTTGACCTCCCATGTTCCTCCTCCCTTCTGCACCAACTCCTCTGTTCCTTCCTCCTTGCCCCATCTCAGTCTCTGCTGGCCCTGCTTGCCCCACTCGTCTGAACCAGTTTTCCTCTGAACTCCTGCCAAAGTCCATATGACGATCGCCAAAGGGATCTCTGAGCTCAGCTACTGAGAGGGTAGATTTCAAATAAATCTGGAGTGCACGTTGTTTAATGCACTGTGGACTGTATGAGATGAAACAGAGTTGGCTGCTTTTGTTCCTTTTGCCCGCTGCTCAAATCCCCAGCTGATAATTACGAACAATAGATGAAAATGTGTTTGGTGTATATCATCAGGAGGGATCTTATGGAAACATTAGGCAGCCTATTATTGTAAGGCTCCTGTAAATACAGTTTTGTAAGAAGAACCTATCTAAGATGATGTAAAACTTAATATTCCTATTAACAAGATGTACTATACTCTTTCCAATTCGTATCAGTCCAAATGCCTTTTAAATTACAATGTACTCGTATTTTATCTGAGCCAACGTTCTCATTCATATGCCTCCTCTTTAATCCTATTTTCATTCAAAGATCCGCAACTCACATCTTCTTTTGCCTATTTGGTGTAATATTTTCGGTGTTTTCAAAATGTAATCAAAGCTTGTTACCCTCTCCCCAGCCATGTTTGCTTGAATGGGAATATTAATAATACCAGCTATTGATGTCTTTATGTTAAAATTTGATTTATTGAGCAAGTGGCACATAATCTGTGGGGAAAATACCTAGAGATAACACCTTGAGATGATTAATTGTGTTTACAGTGCATTCCTGTAATAATTGTTTACAAGGAAATTTATGCATGAGTTGCTGCCCTAGTTCAAAAGAATAACTCATCAGATTGTCAAGCTCTCTGCTCTTGAGCATTCCAGCTAATTGCTATCTTTGCTAGTTGAGCATCATAAATCCTTCTTCCACCGAGCTGAGAGCAGGGGTTTGTATCATGCTTTTTCATGCAACAGAAACCTTTTCATCCTTGGGAACAGCAGGTTTCTTGTGCAAGAGGGAGAAACCAAACTACCTAGAGGATGCTGTCTCCAGAACGTTAGGACAAGTTGCCAGGTGGCATCAGATGTCACTGCTGAAAAGACCTTGGACAATCATGCTTTAAAATATGGTATGGGTATATTTGCCAGTAGCATTTGTAATAAAGAATAACATAGAAGGATGTAGACTTCTTTATTTAAAAAACATTAAATTACCAGTACTGCTGTGTAACTTGTGCATTGCTTTCTCCTTCACAAGTGCTGCAGGGGATAGATGGTGGGATGGGGTGAAGAATGGCTCGTTTTCAGCCATCTGTGCTTATCATTGATCTAATAACCATTGCACAATTTGCTCTTACAAATTCACAGAGGTAAACACACATCTTTTGCACTGCTTCATGTGTTTTGGGTTTTCTTCAGGGTTGCTTTTTGCCTCCTATTTCCAACTTCTGTGTTTTATTATTTCATAACTAACTTTACTGTAGTTATGTGACCATTATCTGAACAATGTGTTGCCAGGAAGTGGTTGATAATGTTTAATAATTCCTGATGACATTCCTGTTCCAGTCCATGCTCACAATTATACAAATGTTTCTGGTGCTATTTTTCAATACAAATCCTCCTTTTCAGGTTTTTTTTTCTTTTCCTTCCTTGTTGACAGTGGTCAGAATACAAGAGAAACCAACCTATTTGCTGGTTTAATTAAAGATGTCAGTAAAATCCTTAAGGTTTGTCTGGGAAGGAGCAGATTTACTTGCTGCTTTTATGTACGCTGTGGGATTTAAACATTTCGAGAATTGCTCTGGTGATTTTTCCCAGGAGATAAAGGAATGGATTAAGTGAAGTAGTTTCTGACTATAATTGGTCTGGTTTAAACACTTTAAAATAACTTTAAGAAATAAGAAAACACAAACCAGGTTTTCAAGTAGGGATTTAACTTCTGTTTCTTTTTTTTAATTTTTTTTTCTTTCTTTCCCTCCAGCTACGTGTTTAGTTCAGCCCTGGTGTCTCATTGTGAGCTATCAAAGTGTGCAGTACGTAAGGTGGTGGATATGTACTTTAGCTGCCCTGAGCAGCAGCCCAGGCAGAGGACAGATGTCTGAAGGACAAGAAACAAAAGATCTAAATCTGAAGAAACAGCAGGGGAAGAAAAAAAAAGGAGATGAAAGGGGAGAAGAAAAAAAATACCAGGAGGCTTTCAGCCTTTGGACAGATTATTTGCTCTTTTCAAACAAAATGGGCTGTGTGTGTTTTAAACTTCCCCTGTGTTTCCAGGCAGCCCAGTAAAGGTGGTTCCATCAAAGGAAGGTTCCCAACACCTGTTGCTTCGGTATTCCTGGCATGACCTTTATGCAGCTGCCTCCTTCCAACACTCAACTCAATCACTTCTATACAAACAGGCCATCATGGAAAAGATGTTCCACCTATTTTTTTTGCCCAGTTGAACACATGGGTTCTTCTTGCTGCCTCTCTTTGCTCAGGTAGGGGAGCAGCCAATAACCAGGAATCGCTGCCAAATGATTCATGTTGGAGTCATTTAAACAGAGGTGGTTTTGGCTTAAATCAGAAACTTCAGATGGCTGTTCAGGGGTCTGGAGAACAGGTCTGATGAGGAGAGGCTTGAGGGAGCCTCAGTTCAGCCTGGAGAAGAGGAGGTTAAGGGGAGACCTTATTGCTGTTTACAGCCACTTGAAGGGAGGCTGGAGTGAGCTGGGTGTTTGCCCCTTGTCCCTAGGGACTAGTGACAAGACAAGAGGAAATAGGATCAAGTTGTGCCAGGGGAGGTTAGGAAAAACTTCTTCCCAGAAAGAGGTGAGAGGCCTTGAAACAGGCTCCCCGGGGAAGGGGTAGAGGCACCATCCCTGGAGAGACTCAACAAAGAGGCAGACATGGTGTTTCAGGAGACAGTTCAGTGGCTGGATTTCGTAGACCGGGTGATTGGACTTGATGATCTTGAAGGGCTTTTCCAATCTTTATGATTCTATGACTCTAAGCCAAGGCTAACGTCTTTATACCACCAGGTCTTATGATACCAGCTGCACCAAGGTAAGGCAATAAAATGCTGTGCTGAAAATAGAAACTGAACAGCTGAACTTAGGCTTGTGGTCCAAATAACTGCAGATTACTCTTACACATCTACTTAACTGTTCATCTAAAGTTAGAAATAAGGCAATCCTTAAGAGAAGAGAAAAAAAGCCACCCAAGGCTTTACAAGCAGGTTTTGATCAAAAGTAGACACAATAACACAACATGAGGCAGATTCAGTAGGAAATATTAGACTCTAATCTTACAAAATATTCCAGTCGTGCCTATCAAGCAACATTAATAACAGTGTTATTGACAGAGTATTCATTTAAAGTCTTTCTGTTGGATACAATTAACATTTAGATGAGAGACAGTTGTAGGTACTCAGACGATACAGAGAAAAAACAATGACTCATCTCTCCAACAATGACGGTACCCAACCTCACAGCAGGGAAACTGCATTTCTTCTAACTTCAAATAAAAAATAATAGAAAATTGTTGCAGACTGGCTTAAGGAGAAGGGACATGTGTCCCTAGAAATGTTGCACAGCCTAGGCTTTGATGGTAATCATGAAAGTATAGTTATGAAACAGACAGTTAAGTATAAGGAGTTAAGTTGTAGGTTTTAGGTCCTTGGCATAAGTCAGGGCATACGTCAGGTTGTCAGCGTGGGTCAGGGCCCGACCTGGATTCCAGCCAGCAGGATTGACACCTTAGTGGAAGTAAAACCTGGATGTGAGAGGAAGTTAACCCTCACTGAAGCCGCAAGCAGGAGGAGTATGAGAAGATGATCTCTTAGGCTGTGGCCAATGATGTGAGGACAACTTTTATATTGCAACCTGTAGAATAAGGACAAGTGTCAGAGGTTTGCTATAAAAGCCGCTAATAAAGTTGAACTTGCTTTATCACTCGCATTGAGTTGGCCTGCATGTTCCGCCGTGGGAATTTGCCCAGCAGAAAATACACATTTCCATGGAACTTACAGCAGGAATTACCTCTTCCCATCAGGGTTGCTGTGTACAGTTCCCTTATTTCAAGTTCTGTGTAGGTTGCCTAGGGCTCAGCTGAATGTATTTAGGGCAGGAACAGAAAAGGTTGAGGTGGACAGTTCAGCTCTGGTGTCAGGAGGAAGCTGCTGTGCTCTTCTATCAGGTTTTTCTTCTAGAAGGTCTTTATGCCGTAAGATTAATCTTTATGTCATCGAACATCAGCAGACAATGAACCATTGCACATGGTGCTTAGGGACATGGGCTGTTGGTGACCTGGCAGTACTGGATTTGATAATCTTAAAAGTCTCTCCCAACCAAAGAGATTCTGTGATTAAGGGTGAGGGCACTGTTGGTATCCACATCTTCTATTCCTTTTTCTGAGCCCTAAGGCTTAAACCTTCAGTCCTCTCTAGTCTTCCTAAAGACCAAACTATTTAGACTTGGATGGATGGTAAACAGGATGCTGGTAAGGTACATTCAGATGGCAGTTTCCCAAGGTTCAAGATGTCTCCAACCAGTTAACAGATAAACTCTGTGTCTTGGATTCGTCTCACCTGCCTTTTATTGTTTCGGAGTTGGCATAGGTTTGCTCAGAGTTTGACAGAGAAGTGAGTTTGACCTGGTAGCCATCTCCATCAACCCCAGATCCCTTATTTTTAGAATGCTGATTGCAATGTAATAAAAAAAATATAGCAATA
>VZRI01002684.1:92694-129239 GCA_013397515.1 Upupa epops
CCCTTAAAGTTTCTGTTCCTCCTGTTGTCATACAGGAACAGATGCGAATGAATTCCCCTAAGAATATTTGTTCTTATGGCATTCTGGTTCAGTTCCTTTGTCCGTGACAATCCCAAAAGCTAGTAAACAGATATTAATGCCAGGTTTTATGATCTTTTTATTACAGATCCTTTTTAAACTGTTTTTAAAAATGTTTAAAAAAATACTTTAAAAAACCATTTTAAAAAGCTATTTTTAAAAACTATATTAAAAAAAACTGGTTAAAATACTGGTTAAAAACTTAGAAGAAACCTAAGTGATAAGACCACAGCTGGAGTATCATTTTAATTCTGAGCATTCATTAAGTAATCCACTGCTGCTAAGGATTTTGGATTGAAATATATCATTCCTGTAACAGCCTAATAGAATAGATAATATTACTTATGATAAAAGTTGTGCTAATGACTGTTTCTCATAACAAATCAAGACCATATACCATCAGAGTGACTCTGGCACACCCACATAGTGATTCAGACTAACTAGTGGCTGCAACCACCAGTTTTGACTTTATGGATCTGGATGGTCTTGTTGGTCTCCAATATCAACATCAAAAGGGTATGGAATGCATCTTGCAATTCGCAAGGGGTATGAGGATGCTCTTTATCATGCTGAAGGGATTTGGAGCTCTATCCTAACCCATCACAGCCAACAGCTCCTGTCCCTTCCCTGTCCCTCATCAGTTTGTCCTTTATACTTTGGGATCCTCCCATCAGTCAAAGCCTGTCATTTATGTGAGAGCAGACCTGCCCGTTCAGTTAAAACTATTACCCAGTCCCTTGGCTCCTTTATCCTTCTCCTTTCCAGCCCACCTTGGTTCTTAATTTCCTTGTTCGTATGTCCATTTTTCTTACCCTTTTTTAAACAATTTTTCCTTGTGAGTATGGTAGCAGCTGGTAGTTGAGTGCCTTCACTTGTATTTTACACTTTCACCAGTCCTGCTGTTCACTGGTTCTGATAGCAAGATACAATCTCTACCTGAGAGACTCGTTAGCTGAGTAAATGCAGTATTTCATTTGTGTATGTTTCTACATATAGCTCACAAACACTTTCATCTCCAGCATCAGTGACACATCAACACCTGTCATGTCCCATAACAGCAATGGGTGATCATGGAGAAGGAAGATGTGCTGTGGGCCCAGTGTTTTCAGGTTTCTCAATGTCCAGGTTACATTTCTGGTCCCACAGCAGTAACATGAATCCACTCTGCAGACTGTCTGGAGCATGTCCAGCTCTTTACGCAGCGCTCTGTGCAAAAACAAATTATTGACTAGCTGCTCCCCTGTCAAGGAGTAACGTTACAGTGCTGTGAACTTTCTGACCTGAGCCTTTCTTCTCTTAATCTGGAGACTGTTTCATAAGTTTGCAAAGACAAGTAGAGACACCATATTTGTACTTTTATTGATCCCCTGCTTGATGTTGTCTGGGTTTAACTGAGCTGAATAAACCTGATCTATTCAGGGCAAAATCAACCTAAAACTCTTGGCTGCTTCCCCAAGTGCTGCTGAAATGCTTTGCTCTGAGGGTTTCTTTTGGCTTAACAAAGCTACAGCATCTTATAGGCTGGCCTTGATGATCTGAGAGGTCTTTTCCAGCCCTAATAATTCTGTGATCTTAGGATAGGCTTGGATGCTGTCCCAAGCAATTTTTCTTCTGACCTATACAGTGACACAAAATAGAAACTTAGGAATCTGATAGACAAGCCACAAAAGTAAATTTGGGATGTTTCATTGACTTTATGGGGGTTTGAAACAGGTTGGATAAATTCCTGCAGCAAGATTCTGTAAGATGTCTCATCAGACCTTCAGAAAGGTTGTTATCTTTCATCAGATAAGTTCCAGCAGATATGATGACAGGGATATCAGAACACTCAAATGAACTGAAATCACCGTATAGTTCCATAGAAAACAGCCTTTGGGAAATAATAACTTATTGCTCTTTATTATTTATTTCACAACAGGTCTTGAAGAGAAGAAGCAACCCAGACTAAGGATTTCACTGGTTTATTTTCATTGACCTCAGTAAAAGGACAAGCTGGTGTGCTTCGTCCTCTGTCAGTTGCTTCTCCAAGCCCTCATCCTCCAGGGAGAATTTTTAAATCCACTTATGCCATTCTATAAATGTTAGTTGTGTTGTTCTCTTCCCACTGTATTAATTATACAGTGTTAGCTCTCTTGAAGCATAAAAACCTCACCCGCCAGAAGTGGAGCACAGTGGTGAGAACACTCCATGAGACTTTTTTGGAAAAGAAAGACCTTCGCAAATGCTTATTGACCTGCTAGAACCTCCGTTCTGCTACTTCTCAGCTTAGATGTGCAGCAAACACTTTGCTGCTTGGCCACCTCGGTGGAACAGGAGCCCAAACACACCAAGCTGAGTACTCTGGTACATCACTTTAAACCCTGCCTTCTCCATCTGTTTCAATCCCTAATTCCAACTGCAAAATAACACAGCTCACAATTGCAGCATAAAGAAGTAACATCTAAATACATATGTGTGTGTTCCTTGTGCAAGGCAACACCCACCTGTTGTTTTACCCTCTTTTAAAAACAACTCCCGGGACAAATCCCTTTGTGGAGGGATGAAAAACTAATTCAATGCAAGAAGGCGTGTTTCCATGTTCTTGTTGCACTTCATGCATTTATTTCTGAATACTTCTGCCAAAGGAGCAGTAGTTATGTCATGGTGGCACGAGGCTTTGTCCAGAGCAGTCTGCTGTCCTCAAATGCACAGGATGCGGGCTCCTCCAAGCCAACCCACGATATCAGCAAAATGCTCCTGCTATTTTCCCCTCTTCTTATAGTTATTTCTACCATTATGTTTCCGTAGGCTTTTTTAAGCTATAGATGGAAATACCTGTTAGTTCCAACCAGTTCATCTCCTTCGCAAGGTAAAGGTGTTAGTCACGCTAAAGTCAACCTTTAGTTATTCCCATCATGGAGCTTTTCTCCTGTTTGCCCATCTGGGAGATGGTGCAGTGGTATGGACCCAGCTAAAACTCAGCTTTCTAAAAATTTACACCAGTTAATTAAGCTTTTAAACCCTTTTGGTTTACCAGTCACATTTGCTGGTGTTGAAAAAGCAGCTAATGATGTATCCAATCCCTTTTGGGCACTGAGACACCCCAAACCAAAGCCTGCCCTCTCTCTAGACCTCCCAGTTTTCTCCTTCCACACCGCTGTCTTAGGGAAGACACCTCAAATTTGGGAGAACAGAAATGAAAAAAAATAGTTTCCTGGGGAGAAACATTATCCAGAAGCTACTGGGGAGAGTCAGAGTGGCTTTCCAAGCTCTGGTCTACTGGCGAGTAATGAGTGTTTTACATATAGGATACCATGAACTTCTGAACCCTGTAGCATTTGGAGCCTTCTGGATCATGAAACCCAAACCATGCGATGGCTCAAGCCTTCCTGCATGGTCTGTACAATGCACACAGAGGCCTGTGTCCCTGGCTTTGTGTCCCCTTCTCCTCATCAGCCTATGCAAAATAAAAGTGTACTCCATCAAGGGTTGAATTTGGTTCATTCAAAATGGAAGCAGAAGTAATTGTTTTCGCTCTGAGGTGAGAGTAACAATTAGGAAGGTCTCACACCACTTCCCATCAATGGCAGGTTTTTTAATCCTTTGAAAGGCTTTGCATCAGGATCTAAAAAAGCAGAAACTGGCTCCTAACAAAGATGCTTGAATAAGGACACAGAGGAAGCTGTTAATCAGGTACTTCTGGAGCACTAAATGCTAAAAACAAACACATCACCACACTTGGTGCCTTCATTTAAACTGTGACTCACTCATAGTGATGATTTTATAACTGAGGAACCCTGGAGGGTGACCAGAGGTTGTTTTGATTCTCACTACTTGTTCTAGTCCATATTAAAAGGTTACAGATGCAACTCATTCATTCAGTCTCATGGCAGGCACCTGGGTGGAACCTTATTTGAGCAATGGGAAGGGGCATAAGATAGTGGCTGCTGATGGGAAGAGACCAGCGGGAGCTCTGTTGGGCATAGATTGGGTGAGTGTGGGGCTACCTGGCTGTACTGGTCCTCACCCAGGGGTGAGGGAGAGCAGTCAGGTTGTAGATGTATGGTGCTCTCTGATATGTTTTCTAATGAGGATGCTGCTACTGTTCTTGTTCTTCGTCTTGGAGCTTGGTTTGATAAGGAAGAAAGTGTGAAAGCATTTATTATTTATGTAATATTGATTATATGGGGCTGGGGGATCCCTGGAACAGGCTGCTTAGGGAGGTGGTGAATTCCCTATCCCTGGAGCCATTTGAGGTCAGGCTGAGGCTCTAGGCATCTGGTCTGATGAGTGATAGACCTGCTTGTTGTGGAGCTGTTGGACTAGATGACCTTTAGATGTCCCTTACAAGCCTATGATCCTATTATGATGTTCAGTTGCAACACCAGTTTGGCTTATGTTGAATTCTGAGGTAGCAAGATGGGGATGAAGGGTTACTTTTGCCAGCATTTGGCAGCCTGGTTATTCAGAAACAGAAACTGTCCATTCCTCTTCTCTTTTCCTTCTAGCTAGCTCCAGTTTATTGTTCTTAGCAACCCATTGTGTACTGTAATGGCTCTGAGGAGTTTTTTTAAGAGATTTTTACCTAAATATGTTTTTCCATATGTAATCTATCTGTGAAGTTGTTATGGAATCTATTTGTTAAGGAAAACAACAAATCCCTCCATATTAAGAATTAGCTTTATTTGAAGAATATACAGCTCCAGATGCCCCAAGATTAGGTTATTTGACAATAAGAGGTTTGGGGTCCATTCCTTCTGGTGTGGCATAGTTCTTTTGACAATCGTTTTTTCAGGAATTTATTATTAAAAAGAAATGAGCTTCGGAGAGCTCCATAAGCTGACTTTTTACTTAAAAACTCATCAGAATAGCCCTGTTGGCTGACCATATTCATTAATTGCGAGTTTTGACTTAAAAATATTTTGGACTGAAATCAGAAGGAAAAATGATGTAGAAGACAATCCTGAATTATGTTTTTTAAATCCTTTTCAATATCAGCTTTGTTGGGCTCATTCACATTACAATGCAATGAAGCTGTGGTACCAGAGCCTAAAACCCTGATGGTTTCCACGCACTGTTTTAGGCTGCTGAGATCCCAGTATTGAGACCAGAAACTCTTATGTGGGCAGAGGACAAGACCTCATTCCTTCCTCTGTTTTGCCTGTGAGAACATGATCCTCTATGTGTTGGTGATGCTGCTTTTTTTGTGCCACAGGCAAATACCACAGAGTCAGAGTCAACATCATTAGTGTTTTCTTAGTACTTGTGCCATGAGGATGCGAGTACTGAACAGAGATGATTTTAGTGACTTCCTTTCTAGCTGGATATTTTAAAAATATTTTTCCTTGAATCTAAAAGGAAACTAAACAACCTTGTCTTTTCTAAGGAAGGTGTCTGGAACCTGTGAAGGACCTTCCTTGCTGCTGGTCACAGAATCACAGGATGTTAGGAATTGGAAGGAACCTTGAAAGATCGTGCGGTCCAATCCCCCTCTAGAGCAGGATCCCCTAGATTCAGTCACACAGGAATGGATCCAGGCAGGTCTTGAATGTCTCCAGAGAAGGAGACTCCACAGCCTCCCTTGGCAGCCCCTTCCAGTGCTCTGTCACCCTCACTGGGAAGAAGTTTATTCTCATGTTCACATGAAACCTCCTATGTTCTGGCTTATACCTGTTTCCCTTTGTCCTGTCATCAGATGATACTGAGAAGAGCCTGGCTCCTTCCTCCTGACACCTGCCCTTTCCATATTCATGAACATTAATGTAGTTGCCCCTCAGTCTCCTTTTTCTAAACTAAAGAGACCCAGATCCCTTAGCCTTTCCTCATAAGGGAGATGTTTCTTGTGGCTCTGCACTGGACCCTCTCAAGCAGTTCCATGTCCTTCCTGATCTGAGGGGCCCAGAACTGGACACGATACTCCAGATGCGGTCTCACCAGGGCAAAGCAGAGGGGAAGGAGATATTGCCATATTGAGATGTCATCACTGGCAGGACTTGTGGGGATAAAAATATGATTCTCAGAGTGCTGTGAAATACAAGATCGTAAGGTATTGGTGCCCCATCATTGCGTAGAGACTAATGTGCTGTCTGTGGTCTCGGCAATTTACGACCATGTTGTGCCCACCGTTGTTGTTCTGGGGACATCTGTAGCTTTGACATAAGACAGAGTGGCCCTCAGTGTATGGAGACAGGCTCTGCTTCAAGTCACAGCCCACTCTATGCACTGGTGAAATTCACTGTATGAAGAGATCTACAGTTATGTTGTAGTTAATCAACTGATGTTTAAAATATTACAAATCTTACACTAGCTGCAGATTCCAGCCACTCTGTTTTTATTGTTAGACATGCCCTGCAAATGCACATTTCAGAAATCTGTGTATCTTTGTACCAATTGCTGTGTTAAATATTTTCTACATTTACATCTGTTTTACTTTTTCTTTCCTAAAAGCATGATCTATGTTAGTTGGAGAATACTGCTCCCTACCAGAACGTGAAAATAGGTTTCATTCAATTAATGAACTGGAAACAGGAAGACATTACATAGTAAATGAGGTTTACATATGATAATGTTGGATTTGTCATATAAAAGATTGCTTCCTTTCAGCTCCCTGAAAGGACTAGATTTTGGGTTTGTATGGATCGTGCAAAGCTAATAAAAAGAGAAGGCTCTATGCAAAGCGTAACAATAAATTAAACCTGTAATTGTAATGAGTGGTAAAAAGAACAAGACAATGATATTTTAATACACCCGCAAATCCAGGTTGGGTAGTGGTGTCAAAAGCTGAAGGCTCAATCACAGCGTTGCAACGGACTCTTCCATGCATCACCACTTGGTCTCATCCAGTTTTAACTCTTGTATGGTGTGGTTTATTTTGCTTGATGTAAGAAGGGATGTTGCAGAATCTTGGTAGGAAAAAGTATGGAAAATGTCTTTTGAGGCTGAAAAACTCAAAGGACATAACATTTGGTAAGCAAATCCTAAAAGATGTCAATCTTCAGATAAGCCTTGTTCTGTGTTCTCTGACCCACCCTGTCAATATGCATTTTGAAAGGATTTACAGCTTTTTAAAATGTGTTTTAGCTCACGTGGGAGTTAGGAGGAATCAGTATAATGTAATCTCTTGCTCCACAGAGTCTATGGAGGTTTTTGGTCTTCCATTAGCGATCTCCTGCTGGTAGCTCAAATATCGAAGTTTACCACTGACCTGGAGCAGGCAAAGCTTCAGTAGCCCCCAGCACTGGCAGTTTGCTAATCTAGAGCCTTGTGCCAGTATCTCAATTATTTTCTTGTGGATGTTTTCTTAATCTCAAAACAAATATGCTAAACTTATCTGCCAGTCTCTTCCTGACTCTTCTCATGGTGGACATCTAAGAGGGTAAATCAGCCTGACCACGGCAGTAGCTTGTCATCAACAGGATGACCATCAATTTCATTTCTCTGAAGTTTTCTCTTCGTTAAACTGAAAAGCATTGTTCAGTTTCCATGAATTGTACTTTTCCTGAGTGGTCTTGCTGTTCTCAGTTTGACTTCGTTTAATTCTTCCCAGTTTTCTTGCACCTTTAAGAACCTGAACTCAGCACAAAACACAGTGCTCTAGATGAGGCTTAGTGAGTACAGGATAATTACCACAGGGGTCTCACGGATGATGTTTTTGTTAATAAGTCCCCGAAATTACCTTTTTCTGGAGTGGTTTTGTTTCTTTGTTTGATACTGAGCTTATAGGCCACTTTAACTCCCTTTGCTTGGATTCAACTCTGTACTGGCATTTTCCCATTTGATTCCTTCTGTCTAAGTGTAGCACTTTACACTTGGCTTTATTGAATTTCATCTTAATTTCAGACCATCACTCCAAGCTGTTAATATCTTCTTGGGTTTTGATCCAGACCTCCCAAGGGTTCCTGCCATCCCAGCTCCTCAACATTGCAAATTTTATACATGTAATCTCTTTTCCCTTTAACTGAGTCATTATGAAAATATTGAATGCTGCAGGAGCAAGGACAGATCCCCAAGGAATCTCACCTGAAATTTCCTCCTGCTTTGACAGTGAACTATTGATAACTATTCCTTGAGAGCAGTTTTTCAGTCAACTGTTTTCCTCTACCTTATGGTAATTTTTCTCTAGTCCTAGGTCATATTTTCTTAGTTTCATGTGAAACTGTATCAGAAATCTCACTAATAGCAAGACACATCACATTAACTTCCTCTCCCTTAGCCAGTTATACTGTCAAAGAGGGAAATTAATTTGGTGAGCTCTGTGCACAAGACTTTTCCTTATTTTAAATCAAACCATTTGAGTTATGACCCCTGTGATATGAGAGAAAAACTTCATAAATAGCAAACCCACTCAGTTGTTGGTTTTCTTTTTTTTTCNACTGTCAAAGAGGGAAATTAATTTGGTGAGCTCTGTGCACAAGACTTTTCCTTATTTTAAATCAAACCATTTGAGTTATGACCCCTGTGATATGAGAGAAAAACTTCATAAATAGCAAACCCACTCAGTTGTTGGTTTTCTTTTGTAAGGCTATTTGTTTGCTCGGTTTAGTTTTAGCAAGTGTTTTTTCACAGAAAGTGTGATTAGACATGGGAATAGATAGCCCAGTGCAGTGGTGGAGTCACCATCCCTGGAGATCTTTAAGCAAAGATTGGATGTGGTACTTAGTGCCCTGATCTGGCCAATGTGGTGGTTTCAGGACATAGGCTGTGTTGGATAAGCTCAGAGGTCTGTTCCAGCCTCAGTAATTCTGTGGAACAATCTGGTGACGTGAGATGAAGAGTTTCCTTGACAAAAAACTCAGTATGAGCCAGCAATGTTTACTTGTGGCCCAGAAAGCCAACCACATCCTGGGCTGCATCAAGAGAAGCATGACCAGCAGGTTGAGGAAGGTGATCCTCCCCCTCTATTCTGTTCTTGTGAGACCCCATCTGNGAGGGTGCTGAGACACTGGAACAGGTTGCCCAGGGAGTTTGTGGGTGTCCCCTTCCTGGAAGTGCTCAAGGCCAGATTGGATGGGGCCTTGAGCAACCTGGTCTGATGGAGGGGTGTCCCTGCTCATGGCAGGGGGGTTGGAACTAGGTGATCTTTAAGGTCCCTTCCAACCTGAACCAGTTTATGAATATAGGAAAGCCAAATGTCATTATTTGACTCACCAAAGACACATTTGGGTAGGGGAGCAATGTTTTTGCAATTTCAAGCTGATCAATAGGAAGTGGACTTAGAAGTACTCTAAATTATTTCGCATCTATTGGTAATCTAGCCAGCGTGTACCTCCTGTACCCTAAGTGCTGATTTTATTTTTTTTTAAATAAAAAAGCACAAGAGGAAGAGCAAAGAACTTTTTTTTTTATTCTAAGTCATTCTGTAATTTACACATTTTTGTATCAACCCACTTACTAGTGCCATACATAAGTGTTTCCTCTGAACAGATTTAATTTTTAATTTTCCTGAATCAGTGTTAACCAGGAAAAAGGTAATTGTTGTCAAGAGTATTCAAACTGTCAGAATATCATTCAATCTAAAAGCTGTTAGAATCTGTGCAAAAGTAATTACTGAAACTCTATTCAACTGTAATAATAACCTGCCACTGATGACAGCAATTACTGGGGAAAGTGTAATAGAAATCAAAGGCGCATTTTTCTCTGACAAGTACATTTCTAACTAAGGTTTACATTGGTTGAATAGTGTTGACAATGATGATGTGCTGTATCACTCTTAATCACGGTTGGCATGATGCTACAGTTTGAACTGCTCGCTGCTTGAGGAGGACTAATTGCATGTTTCATTTGACACTGGCCACGCTTTCCTCATGGAGGGATCTATATTAGAGCTGAGCAGGGTTTAAGTGTTGTGCCTCACTGCCTGACTCACAGCCTTTTTAAGTGCAGGTTGCAAGTACTCTTGCCTTTAACATAAAGGCTCCAATTAAAATCAGGATGAACCCATCAGGTCAACCCCTAGTATGTACAAAACAGAGGGATGGGAAGGGACATGGTGGCAAAAGTCGCTCCACCTTCTGCTTCCCAGCTAATGAAGGTCATGCAGAGCTCTGCTCCTGGGTTTACTCTCTAGGACATACAGATCTGAGAAGATGGGGCTTTGGTGCTTCAAGCTAGTAAGGATTCCGCCTTTTATTAAGCTGTTATTTCAGTTGTTGGATCTAAGTCTCAGTACTCCCTTTCATCTCAAAAACTAAGACATGTTTTGGCACATGCAGGGTGCCAGTAGGTATAATGGCTCTGGTGGACTTGTGTTTGGAGAAATTAAATTGTTGGTGTCATTTGAAGATGTTGGAAGGAAGGGCAGCTTTCTTATGAATGTTAATTCACCTTTTGATGAGTTTTACTCACTTTTTCCACAAAAGAATGAGAAGTCTCCTCCAGAATTTTCCCCTCTGGTGAAAAATACTCCATCCACAAATCTTTGTTTCACCACCCTTCGTGTGCTTCCCATGAAAAATGCTGTTTCTGGGTACAAGCTCAAGAGAGCTCTAAGATCAATATGGGACAGGTGCCCAGAGTACTACATGTGTTGGTCCTGTTCAGTTGCTCTCAAAATAATTCCCCAAACAGGCTAAAGCATCAGAGGGAGCTACTTCTAGCAGGTTTCTCTGCTGCCTTTATGTTCATCAGAGTAACTTCAAGAGTTGAAAGTATGCAAAAGATAATGTACAATCCTGGAGCAAAAATAACTAGAGCAGTTTCAGAACACACACTGGTGGTCAGGTTTTCATGCAAGAAACTTGGTCCATTGATCTTTGTGGAGTGCAAGAAATGAAGATTACTGTGTCATACTGTGTGGTTAATCACAGCTCCCTCATGAGCTGTTTTGTCCTTCATCTATTTCCACAGGCCATAAGCCCACAGTCACTACAAAGACCCGTGGCCATCATTATTTCATGGAAGAGCCAATTGTCATCATCACAAGACTCCAGTGTGTAGTTCAGGTGGAGACACAGTAGCAAACATTCCTTTGGAGGTCACCAAATAAGCTAGATCCACCGAAGTCAATCCAGACTATAGGCAAGACATCTTTGTTTCCAGGAGGATTTCTGAAATGGCTTTCAGGTGGTGCCACATCACCACAAAACTATTGGCTATCTCTGCAATCCTGCAGCTCTGACGTGTTCCTGAGCTTTTACACTCTACTTGCACATGCTTTAACATGTGAGTAGTTCAAGTAATCATCTTGTGGTTCAGGATCATCTTGTGAACTTTTAAACACAAATCTAATTTCACTCAATCAGGTCCTCGGTTGGCTCCAGATAGGAGGCTGCTGGGAGGAGCCCATTGTACCCTTCTACTTACTGCACTAATTGCCTGTTTTATGTTTTCTGACAGCCAACACTACCAGACAATTCTTACAAACAGAGGTTCTTTCACAAAATCTACTAAAGTCACAGCTCTTGTAAACCAGAATGGTGCTAGTGGAAACTTGATATTCCCCTCTGAATTTTCCTATTGATGTTGAAGGGTTGCATCAGCTTGGGTCCCTGGTGTTCTGCTAACGTGTGGCTCTCTTTTATTATAACAATAATGCAATTCAGCTGAAAAAGTGTGGTAAAACACTGCTGAATTTGGTGCACACCTTATTAATTATACTAACTGCAAAATGATGGGGTCTTTGACAATCATTTCTATAAACTCTTTGGGTGTCTGGAGTGATGGACTACCTGAATGAAGGTGGTGTTTTCTGGTGCATTGAGCGGCTACAGGCAGGCGTTCATGTAGTGCATTTATATACAATGTGCTGATGAGCCATTGCACTTCATTCCTTTGCTGCAATAAAAGGCATCAGAGTGACTGGAGACAAAAGCACGGCAGGGTGTCCTCCCTGGCTGGAGCTTCCTATCTAAGAGAAGGATAATAGGGGCTATGTCAGAACGATGTGATGAAACAGCCTGTGCAAGTTCTGTGCTCAGCATTGCTCTTTGATAATTGCAGGTCCTGGATTGCTTTTTCTTAAAGGGTCACAACCCTGCGAACAAAGTTCTTATGTGGCTCTTCCATAACCTGAAAACATCCAGTGCAGAGCAACACTTCCACAACAGTCACTACACTGATGACAGTGATGGTGTGACCATCAGCCAGCCCTTCTACAAGGCAAACAGAGTTTGGAAACCTATTTTCTTACAGAGCTTGTGCAGACTGGGTTTGGTAACTGTGGTTCGCACTCCCAAGAAATCCCCACCACTGCTTAGAAATTATTAGTCAGGTATCTCCTGGAGTAGGACTCTGAGAGCTAATGGAGATCTTATAGATAACATAAATCCATTGTCTTGAGACAGCTGAAACTGTCTAAGAAAAGTACTAAAGATCTCAACTTTTTGGTGAAATTATCAAACCTGACAATCCAGTGTGCCTGCTGGAAAAACGTATAAGGATCTTGAGAACAGTGGATAGAAGACCCAATTTTAACCTCAAATACCTTCAACTCATTATCTTTCCTGCTTTATTCTGACTCAATGCTGGGGTTTTTTGCCTTTCACCAGTGCCTTTTCTAGCTGCTGTGGCAGCAAGCAAAGGAGCAGGTAATTGCAAGAAACCAGGGGAGGGGAAGGTGAGCAGTTGTTCTGCTCACAGAACAGCAAGCAGATGTTCTTCTAATCCATCTATGACCACCATGGACCAGCAGTGTTTCTCTGGTGGCTGCAGATGCGAGCTCTTGGCCCAGTGAGCTTCTCTAGTCATAGTTCTTTAATCCAGTGGTTAATATGAGATTCCACACTTGTTCCAGGTGTGTCAAATGTGTTTTTACTGCTAGTTTCTGAGATTTCTTACCAAAGCTGACAATTGGCTAGTATTTTTCCAATCTGTGATGCTGTGCTGGCCTACAGCAGCTGAAAGTCTTTGAAATAAGAGACGTGGGGGAGGGGGATGTTTTTTGGAAGTAACATACAGAGGATTTTTCTCTTAAGAAACTGAAGAGGAATAAAAAGACACTACAAACAGCCCATAGTTTTGCTTCACTTTATGTGATTAGGCTTCAGGAGAGCTAGAGCATACTATATCTGATGGAAATGAGATACAGTGTACTTTGACTGTAGATCAGGCTAATAGCAATGTCCTCTTCATTATTGTGCTCACCCTGTGGTGCTGAGGTGTCTCTAGAACTTTGGATTCTCTTTTCACAGGTATGGTCTGTCACTGCTATTTTTGATTTTTATAATACCAAGGTCACGGTCATAGAAACACAGAATGGTCAGGGTTGGAAGGGACCTTAAAGGTCATCTAGTTCCACCCCACCCTGCATAGGCAGGGACACCTTCACTAGATCAGGTTACTCAGGGCCCATTCGACCTAGTCTTGAACATTTCCAGGGATGGGGCAGCCACAACTTCCTTGGGCAACCTGTTCCAGTGTCTCAGCACCCTTGCAGGGAATTTTTTTTCCTAATGTCCAATCTAAATATTCCTTCATGTCTGTAACCCTTTCCCATGTTCTCTTGCTATACACCTGTGTCAAGGACCCTACCCCAGCTTTTTTGTGGCCCACTTTAGCTATTGGAAACCTGCTATAAGGTCACTTGGGAGCTTCCTCTTCTCCAGGTTGGACAACCCCAACTTGCTCAGCCTATCCTTATAGTGGAGATGCTCCAGCCCTCTGATCATTTAAGTTGCTCTCCTCAGTCAAACCAATCACCTAGTAAGCAGAAGTTACCTGGCTTAAAGGTGCCTGATAACAGTCTTACTCTGGTGTGACTACCTCAAAAGGACAATGGTGGAGAAGGTGTCCAGGCCAGTGATGAGGATTCCATGTGTGACAGTGAGGACAACATCTGCCTTGCATATTGCTGCTTGCCTACACAATCACACAGAGCAGTAGGCACTTAGGAATATAGTAAGAGTTTCAATTAGTTCAAACCTCCTGGTTTATTTAGGTGGTGTTTTAGCTGCTTGTTTTTCAGCCTCCGCATGGATGAGATTTATTTTTTATGTTCATTTTTTTTACCAGCCCTGTCAGACCCAAGGAACTCCAGGGTGAGAGTGTGAAGAAAATCATGGATTGTGACTGTTGTCATGATCTGGAAATACAGGAAATAAGGATATTACCTGAAATACACCCATGACATCTGCTTAGACAACCTCTACTCATAAGAAATAGTCTCCTGGCCCCAAACACCTCTTATGCTGGGCACAGATTCTGCAGCTGAGTTCCAGCCTGGTGCAAAAAAACACCATGCTGGGCAAAAACATCATAAAGTGCAGGAATTCATCCAGAGAATAGTGACCTAGGACACTATTTTCCTGCTAATTAGTTTTCAAATGTGTTATGGTATGGTTTCAACTTGTGGGATTTTGCTAGGATTGTGTAATGATTCATGAGCAGGGATGCTGGATCTAAAAGATCTAAATTCTCCTGACCCCTATGCTATGTCCTGTGGATCTTATGCCAGGGGACATTTTAACCAGGAAAAGCTTGAAAAGTAATATTAAAGTGCTCCTGGGGCTGAGTCACTCCAATCTTCAAAAAGGGTAAGAAGGAGGACCCAGGTAACTCTACACTGGTCAGCCTCACCTCCATCCCAGGAAAGGTGATGGAACAATTTCTCCTAGATGCTGTCTCTAGGTATACCAAGGACAAGAGGGTCATTAGGGACAGCCAGTATGGCTTCACCAAGGGGAAGTCATGCTTGACCAACCTGATAGCCTTTTATGAGGGCATAACCAGGTGGATAGATGATCGCAGAGCAGTGGATGCGGTCTGTCTTGACTTCAGGAAGGCATTTGACACAGTCTCACATAGCATCCTCGTGGCCAAACTGAGGCAGTGTGGACTGGATGATTGGGTAGTGAGGTGGATTTTCATCTGGCTCCAGAGAGTAGTGGTTAATGGGACAGAGTGTAGTTGGAGGCCTGTATCTAGTGCGGTCCCCCAAGGATCAGTACTGGGACCAGTCCGCTTCAATCTGTTCATTAATGATTGGATGAGGGTTTGGGGTACACTGTCAGCAAGTTTGCTGGTGACACAAATCTAGGTGGTGTTGCTGACACCCCAGCAGACTGTGCTGCTGTTCAATGAGACCTGGGCAGAGAGAAATGTAATGAGGTACAACAAGGGTCAGTGTAGAGTCTGGCATCNCCTCTACTGTGCAATAGTGGGACTGCATCTGGAGCATTATGTCCAATTCTGGGCCCCTCAGTTCAAGACAGACACAGAGCTGCTGGAGGGTGTCCAGCATAGAGCAATGAAGATGATGAAGGAAGGCTGAGGGAACTGAGTCTCTTGAGCTTGGAGAAGAGGAGGCTGAGAGGTGACCTCATGAATATCTATAAATATGTGAGGGGTGGGTGTCAGGAAGATGGAGCCAGGCTCTTCTCAAGGTCATGTGGTGACAGGACAAGGGGCAATGAGTACAAGCTGGAACACAGGAGGTTCCATGTAAATATGAGAAGGCACTTCTTCCGGGTGAGGGAACCGGAGCATTAGAACAGGCTGCCCAGGGTGGTTGTGGAGTCTCCTTCTCTGGAGACGTTCAAGACCCATCTGGATTTGTTCCTGTGCAACTTGGTCCAGGTGATCCTGCTGTGGCAGGGGGATTGCACTAGATGATCTTTCGAGGTCCCTTTCAATCCCTAATGATTCTATGAGTTGTAGTAAAGGCTACTTGTTTATGTACTCAAACAGCACTGAAAACACAGTGCATGTGTTGCTGGCAGTAATGCCCACTGGAGCCAGTTAGTGCCATCATCTCAGCTGCTAGTTCCTCCTTCCTTACCCTGCTGATCTAGTCATGTGTACTCACGCTCCCGATTTCTCTGTCAGGTTGGTTTAAATTGTTTGAATTGTGGTCCCAGTTATCCCAGCTGATTTTTATTCTCTTTTTTAATGCCTGAAGAGAATTGAAAATCTTATTTAACTGCTTTGTCAAGAGAGCTGCTCAAAACCACTAGCAAGTGGGGTTTAATGAGCATCCGGGGGAGTAACTGGTTCCTGGTATAGGCTGCTCCTGAAGAGGCAATCCGTGCATTTCCTTAAGGCTTTGTAAGAGGCTGAACATTTTTGTATCCTTAAAATCACATTTAAAAGTGACTTCAGTTTTTGCATGGCTTTAAGTCATTTGATTCCTTTAGACCAGGCAGTGCCCACGTCTGCCACCAGCTCAGCCCTTTAATGATCAAGGCTGGGCTGTTCAAGTGAGCCCAAGCTAGTCAGCCCCAAATTCCTTTGGGTGGCCATCAGGACACATCTGAGAGTGACAATCTTGCATCTTAATTATATCCCAACATCTCAAAGTAGAAGTCAAGCAATGTTTTAAACTCTTGGATAATTGCTGTTTTAGTTAATTTTTTTCCTGAGGATTTTCGACCTTGAATTGAGAGATTCCAACTGTCACAGGCTTTAACATTAAGCCTGTAAGTAACAGCAATACTTTAAGTGGCCATTAAGTTATACAAACATCTCTGGAAGTTCAGTGACTGCCCAAATGTTTTGCTCAATAGATATCTGATATGAAATAGGTATGCATGCACTTGGTTGTACCAGGAGCTTGAAGATATCATTTAAGCAGATGGCTGCCTTGTCCTAATGAGTGTAATAAAAAAAAATCAGTGAGGAAGAGTGCAGGACTGGATTAAAAATATGTCCATCTGTCTTAATTCCATCTTTCAAGTGCATAAAGTAGGAGTTTCATCCTTTTCTCCAGGTGAGTCAATGGAATCTCAGCTTTCCAAACAACCCTACGTATATTTTCCATTTCTTTGGTCACTTGAAATAAATAAAGTCTGGCAGGCAGATGTGCTCAGAGAGATTTCTCTGATGGAAAACAAACTTTCTAATGTCAATGCCTTGTGCTTTATTAGCCAATGTTCTATCATATGACCCATTATTCTGCCTTAACACACAGTGCCCATGTTCTAGGAACAGCAAACTTGTGGTGTTTGCCCTGGATTTTCTCCAGTGGGCAGCATGATGTTACTGCTACACCCTCCAGGTTTTTTAATGCAAGGAGGATACAACTTTTTAGGAAAAAAACCACCATCATTTCAGTGGCTTTCTACACATTTTAGTTCCTGAATATTAAATCCAATTATTATAGCCTTGGCTCAGTCTGGCTTCATAAAAACATCATAAAGTGGAGCTTGGATTTACAGGCAAGCAAGATGATTTGAAAAGAGTGAGATTGCACCCACCCCATCAAATAACAGATGCTCTCTTAGTATTCAGAAGCACTGAGTTATAGCACTGGCTCAGTAGCCAGTCAAGGGACATAAGAAGCCCTGTGTAATTAACTTTTTGCATCTTTTTTTTTACCCCAAGGGATAAAAACATCTTTTAACTAGATGTTTTGTTCCCATTTTACCTCGTAGTGGAGTCAGCTAAGTGCAACCTCTTGTCAGCACAATCATTATCTATAATTTACATGTGAGAAGCAACAGAAACTTCTAGGATGAAACGAACGTGAAACCAGAAACCTCTGCCTGCTCCATCACCCAGCCTTGCAAGTACAGTAGCTATATCAGGGACTGTATTAAGTGCTATTAAAATGGCTTTGATGTATTGCTGGGGTTTGGTGTGATTTTTCTAGCTTTTATTATTCCTCTGACTATCATTTGCTATTTTTAAATGGAATCTGTAGTTCTGGGATCCAAGCAGCCTGTCCTTCAGAGGAGATTCTTCACCAAGAGCCCTCTTGCTTGGCTTTGGTGGTGTGTACTGGATGACACCAATGATGCCCTGGTAGTTCAGTATCCCAGCCACAATTGATACTCTTTATCATCAAAAAGATGATATCAAAAGCCTGATATTCAAGGTTGTATGCAGGCAAGGAGCTGCATAGTAATGGCTTGGCTGTTTGGTGCTGCAGCCCAAGAACTGGGTGGGTTTAACTGGTGCAGATCAAAATGGGTGCCAACAAATCACAAAGATCTTCACTAAATTTTAAAGCTGATCCAGTATCTGAGTTGACATAGCATTGAAAAAAGAATAATGAAGACCAAAACACATTATTCCCTTTTTAAAGAACCACCTAAAATCTACTGAGTTTGCTACCCACAGACTTCTAATGATAACAAAATTAAAGCCCTCCTATTGCTCCTCCCAAATCAAGTTTCTTTTCCAGCCTGATTGAATTCATCAATTCACCAGTTAGAAATATGGGACTCAAGTCCTTCAATCTGACAGGTTCATCTTCAAATCTGAGTGGATGTGTCATTCATCTGCAGTGCTCAGTGGGGAAAACCAATCCCAATCTGGTTTGCCTTGTTTGATGTGTGGCTGCTTCTCCTTCCATCCCCCCCAGTTTTAGTCACCTTAACAACACCCTCCCCAAGCATAATTATTTTTGTAATTCTATTTATAAATATCATGTTGCAAGATAAAAATTTTGAACAAATTTTTCACCAAAATTAGTGATAACAGTCACTGGTCCTCTCCTATCATTCCCTTTAAACCTCTTGGGTTGAATCCATGTTAATGAGGCTCTAGCAGCAATATCAAAGTACTTCACCTGGCCCTTGAGCTGCTCTGTTGCAGCTACATCTGCATTTAGTTTTACTATTCATTTCACTCTTTTTAAAATTCTTCTCACCACTGATAAGATGCCACAAAAAGACTTTTGGCCATGCTGCTGGTTTTCCTTGTGGAGTGGTTATCCAGAGTTCGGCCAGTGGTGCCTTTAGGCAGGGAAATACATAAGTTGAAAATCAAGCTCCCCAAAAAAACAAGCAGCCCTTGTGATTAGTATCTCATTGTTATCCTTCCTGCTTCATTTGTTTTCCAGATGGGCGAAATAAAGGTCAATAACCCCAGGGCAACGATCTTGATTTGAAAGAAATGTGATTTCTGAAAAGGGAAATTTGCAGAAATAGCCATAAACCAAGAAATGAGAAACATTTTAAGAAATTGGCAGTTCAGACTAATCTTCCCTGTAGTTTATCTTTGTGAATTGGTGATATTTTATTGCATGTGCAAATGCCCTGATAATCCAGCCCTGTTCTGTCTGTGGCATTTTCAGTCATTTCTCTTAAATTCAAATGTTGATACTGCTATCAGCATGAGCCAGGAAATAAAGGGGACTGTGGTGGAGATAGTTACAAAAGCATGTCATAGGCTACTATAGCTATAGTGTCTCAGGAGGGGGCAGCTGGAGTTGTCACATTCCCAGGTTGGCTGGGAATTGTTCTTCCCACCATCCATCCCCTCCCATTCCCATTCTGCCTCCCCGTGTTCTTGTTCCAGTACACTGTGGGATGTGAGATGCTGTGGGCTCTTCCTTCATGGCTATTCATAGATGAGGCCAGCAGTACCCATTGTTTCTCCAGGAGGTCTTCAAAGGCCTCATCTTCCTTGCATGGTGAACTATGGCTGAGAACATACCTCCACTAGGGTCCTACAACAGTAGGGGTGTGTGGAAGCCATTCTCTTTTTTGCAACATCCTGAGGCACTTAGAAGGTGGATGCTGCTCTCTGCTGAGGTGAGACGCTCTTCCACAGGGCACCACTGAGTGCTTTGCTGTTCACTGATGATGGTCTTAAGGTAGGGATAGGGGTGAGGGTGGAGATATGGTTCCCCAGAGCAGAGTGTGAGGAAGACAGCTGTATGGAACATCAGCCATTTGTTGAAATGGAAACCCAGAAGCATGTAATTGGTACAATATGCAATTTACACTGATTTCTTCATGATGACCTTTGAGTTTGTGTTTTAATTTGCCACCATTACAGCGGTGCTTTCTGTTTGTGCAGTATAACAAGAGCAATAGGAATTTTCCCCTATTTAGTGGCCAGGCAGCTGTGATAATTGCTCTGTGCCACCACTGACCTGATATTGATCTGAGATTCTGGGAAGAAGAGAGGTCTAATAATGAATTCAGTCAAAACATAAAGGACAGTCTAGAGGCACTGGTGGGGATTGCAGGAGGCAAAAATGCGATTGGGATGACTCTGCTGGTCTTGTGTGAGAAATCAAGATCAAAGAACTAGTTTTACTTAGGACACAGAGAGATTCACTTCACCAACTTCAATAATCTAAAATTTAGACTAAGACTTCCTCAACTGTCATCTGAGAGGTGGGTTGAGGCATCTTCTGAAGGAGGGTACAAGCTGGGACATGATCATCATCAGGAGGTGCCCAATTTTGAGATGCCCAACATTAGTTCATCTCTTGAGAATTGCTTCATGGGTCTTCACAGCTGCTCACTGAGGACCAGCAAAAAATCCTGTTTACCTCAGCAGGTCTTTACCTTGAGAGAATTTCCCATTGCCTGAAAGCAATTCATCTTTTGGGAATTTTATATTATGGTTTTTCAGTCAGTAAAAGATGTATAAAGGTGTAGTGACAGCGTGGCAATAACACTTCTTTGAAACAAGCCCCGAACAATTTTGGTCAGCTGCAGTGCAGACCAGGAATAGCTCCTGAACACCCAGTTTGCCAACCAAAGGTTTTGCATGTAGCTCACACCAGGCACACTTGTGAGCCTGGAAGGAGAACTTCACTGATGCCTTGAAACTAGGATGCAACAGACTGGTGCAAACCCTGTGTAATAGTTACTACTTACTCATTTCTGTTAACCTTAACTGTGAAATATTGTGAATCTTAAAATGAAACAGGGGGATTTTGCTGATTGAGGGACCTGAGAATATTCTGGATGTGTCTGTGTTGCAGAATTACTTTGCTCCCATATAAGATCTTGCAGTCTAACAGGAAGTGCAGACCGGTGCCTATCGAAGCCTTGTGTCAGGGATAAAATAAGGAAAAAGTACTCAATGAATACCAGGAATACAACCCTTATTTTGCTTTTTTGTTGAACATGTGTCATCGTGATGGAAGCATGATGACAGAATGATGATGCTGTTGAGTTAGGGACAAAAAAACGTCTTAATTCTTCTTTTCTTTAGCTGAAAAGAAATTCAGGGCCAGATCTAATAAAAGTCTTGGTATCTAACCTGAGTTTGGTATCTAAACTGGGGTCAGGTACTACTCGACGTTGACACTGTTCCACTCAGTGGTGACATCCGAGTTGAGGACAAACAATGATAATGCTGGGGCTCAGCAGGATGAGGGGACCCTCGTGTTTCCACTCACCTATTGTGGCCAAACAAAGCCTCTGACTTTAATGGGAACAGAGCCCCAGTGACTTGAGAAGGTGACCCAAGTCCAGTATATGGTTGAGTGGGCATGGTGACTCCGGGTTGATGTTTGGGCTTGATGATCTTGGAGGTCTCTTCCAACCTCAATGATTCTGTGATTCAAATGTCTCTGGCAGTGTTTTGTGGCTGCTGTGTGTGCTCTCTCAGATTTTTCTGCTGATCATGCTAGAGCAATATTGGGAAGAATTTATGCATAATGGACATAAATCTAACTCTACGAGCCACCGGAGAGGCAAGAAAAATGGTCCCTGTCAAGGATCTACATACAGAAATACATTAAACAGCAGATCTCTGTAGAACAGGAGCTTCGGTTTCAAATGTAGGGTTTGGAGGAATAATGAAGAATAAAATTAGTGCTTTGGTAATACATTGCATCTGTTGGGGGGGTTTTGTGGTCAGATTTTTTGTAGCATTAGAGGATAAATGGTGATGATAATAAATTTTTCTGACTTTTTTTTAACCTAGTCTGCTGAAAGATGATGCAGAAAGCTCTTCTGTAGAGCTGGAAGACCCATTCAGCTGGCACTTCAGGACACTGTTGGAATGTCCAATTAGCAAAACATACATGAAAAGTAGCTGATTACCAGGATGTGGAGGGCTCCTTATGTCCACTGTGAATGGTTGCACACTCCATGGTGTCTTAATGGACTGTTTGTGTATCATCCACACAAACTTCATCAAGCCCCAGGTATCCATCAGAGAGGACGTGCCTCTTAGCATGGGACTGATTAATGGTGTTGCTGCTCCTTCTTGACCAAGCCAGTGCAATACTTTTTTCCAGTGGCTGTGAGCTGCCAAATGGTGTAAATAAAAAGGAGTTTTAAAACCAAATGGTGAAATGGAATATCATCTGTTCCTTTCACAGAATCACAGAATGTTAGGGATCAGAAGAGACCTCAAAAATAATCTAATCCAATCCTCCTGCCAGAACAGGATCACCTAGATCAAGTTGCATGAGAACATGTCCAGGTGGGTTTTTTCCCCTGTGTTAGTTATTGCAAAGGGCAGTGAGATGTTATTAAAGTGTGCATGAGCCTATTCCCAACACATTTCCATGGCTCTGGCTTTGTTATACATATTCTCATAAATTATTTTGTTGCTATAGCAATACTTTTCTGTGGCCTAATCCTTTCTTGCTTCCAGTGAAGCTCTTTACTTCTCTCTCTCTCTCAGTGCAATGAGGTCTTTACTTTGGCAAATTACCTTTCAAATTATACCTTGAGGTTACGTTTGCTTCTCAGGGCTAAACTGGATTGGCAATTCTTAATTTGGGTTAAAATGGGTTTGGAAATTCTTAGTAAAAGAAGTGCCAAGAGCTCACATCTGTGAAATTATACTGCATGTATATATCGTACCTGCATGTGTGTGTCTGTATCTTTGCGATCCAAGTGGATATTCTCACAACATCTCTGTGGAGAGGAAAAGCAGTGGGTAAAGCAGAAACTTGTGATAAGAAGCAGTGTATGCTTCACATTTGTAGATTTCTGAATTGCATTCTTACTGGAAACCTCCTCAGCATTTAAAAAAATCTCAGACAACAATTTTTTTCCCAACCATGTGGCATGAGGAGCAGCAGGAAAGATGAAGGGATGGTGCAAGGCAGAGGCTGTGAGCTTTGATGGGTCTCAGCATTGGTGACTATTCTAATCTGTATGTTTTCTTTTCCTCTATTTTTGGTGGGGGTGCATATATATATATGGACACGCACACACAGTCAGGCACTGGAACAGCCTGTCTGAGAGGTGGCAGAGTCACTATCTCTGGAGATATTCAAAAACATGCATAGATCTGGCACTTAAAAACCTGTTTTAGTGAGCATGGTGGGCTTGGGTTGATGGTTGGCCTTGATGATCCTGGAGGTCTCTTCCAATCTTAATGATTCTATGATTCTATCCGTATTCATATTTTTCTTGATGCTCATGGGCCAGATGTCTTCTCCTAACCTCTCACGCTGGTTTATTGCAGCTATTTTGTTTTTCTTCCTGTGTGGCTCATGGATCAGTAACATGGGGACAGGAGTTAAATGACCAAATAAGTCCTTTGTGATTGTCTCAGTGTATGATATTCAGCTGTGAGGTGAAAAAATTAACTTGTTTGCTTTGTATTCAGTAATACATATTTAATAATGTCCTCCTGTATTAGTCTTTAAATGGACGAATTTAGGAATGAGACAAGACTCAGGATGATTTTTCCTTAATACTCTCAAAGAGTAATTATAATGCCAACTCTATTGCCACAAGCATGCAAAATTAGTAATCACAAAAGGTTAACAAATAGAATTCAAGTTGTTGAGCAGCAGCAAGCTGCTGTTGAAGAGCAGCAATGGTCTGGATCCTGACACCTTTACCTCAAATTGAGGCATTTCAAGTTCAGTGCTGAATTTCTTGCAAATGTCTGAATTTCAGCCACAGAGTCTTAAATTACTGACAGAGGGTAACTATCAACCACAGCCCTCTCACAACGGTTGGTACTCTTTGAATTCAGCCCAATTTATTCATGGTTGATCCTATAGGCAAATCTGTTTGGATGTACCAGTTTTTTCAACTATTCCCACCTGGGTAAAAGCTTCCAGTTCCTCCAGCCTCCCTTGCTGACAGATGTAGGTGTCTTAGGTTTTGCTGCACTGCTTTAACACCTTATACTTTGTTTATGAATCAGATCCTTCCTAGAGTGAGATGAATCCCTGATGTCTCCCTGTGGGAGCCAGAGTGGGGTTGTAGGATGGAGGACAGTACAGATGAGTGAGAGCCTCAGGTATAAGGAAGAATAATGAACTTTTCAGTTAAAGAAAGAGAAAATACAGAGGGGGGATCCATGACTTAGAGGTTATTTTTTCCCCCTGAAGTCTGTTGCTTGCAATTTCCTCTGACTTTAAAGACAAATATCAGCATTTAGGGAAACAGATTCCCATAGTGGCTACTGAGAACACCATGACTTTCTCTTGAGATCTTCAATTTTCTTGGCTTTAAAACTCTCTTTGTTGTTTAAGCATGCAGGACATCCCCACTATGTGTCCAAAGAATGGTTTGAACAGGCTGTTTCAAATACAGTTGCAGTGAGCTGTCATTGATACCTAGCGTAATAATTTCCCCCAAGGGCTGGATCACCATTGTACACTGTGACCAAACTCTGGGTATTAATCTTTTTCCTTATTCTTCCCCCAAATATCTCATTTTACTTCTTAAAATACTAAAATATGGAACTTTTGTAGAAGGTTTAGTCTGAAGAAGAGAAAAGAATTGAGATGGGTATATTAATGTTTTAGAGGAATCACTTTATTTGCATTTATTTCTCTCCTTTTATCATGGTGACTTGTGTGGTTTTTTTCTTCTCAATGTCTCTGCTGAGCTGCAGATACCAAATTGCTTCTGAGGATTGGAGAGCAGAAGGCAGGAGGAATCTGTCCCATGTGTGTCAGAACCTAGATAGGAAATATCATCATGACCCAAAGCCCTTTCTGAGGTGAGACAGGCAGGTTACACAAAAGAAGTGAGCTGAGCTCATACCTCAAGTCCATTTGTTAAATTTCTTCTTGATGTTTGCTCAGGCTCCCATGATACCTGACCTCATATCCATCTCCATCGAGTACCTTAATAACACCTTAGTAAATGTGGGGCTGTGAAATGTCTTTCTAGAATAAGATTTCCAAATGTACAGGGTTTTGGTAAATGTTTTATCAGGGTTTTTCATACTGTGCGTTATGTGCAGTGAATACTCATTTTGGGTTTTACTATGGCCATATAACTAAATTAAGAAAAGCATCTAATTGTTGTTTATTTTCCAATGCAGAAAATCATTTTTATATTATATTTTTGAGTAAGAGGGAACTAACTGAAGTTAGGAGAACTATAGATAATTGTGTAGCTATGTTAGGCCACAAAACTAGGGAGATTTGCCATCTTTTTTAATCCTGCTTTCACAAGGTCCAAACATAACATCTGGGATTTAGCATTATTGATGTCACAGCAAAGGTTATGATCAAATTCATTTGTTTTTGTTGGAGTGCAAGAGATAAATTGTTCATGATAAATAATCACTCATCCATGCCATTGTTGAGAGAGCCTTACACTGGGCTTTAGGGCAGCGGGAAGTATCCAGAATTGTTAGAGAGTAGAATCATCAAGGCTGGAAAAGACCTTCAAGATTACCAAATCCAACCACCTGCCCAACAACTCCTAACCACTAAACCATCTCCTGAAACACCATGTCTGCCTGTTTGTGAAACCTCTCCAGGGACAGTGCCTCTACCTCCTCCCTGGGCAGCCTGTTCCAAGGCCTCCACACTGTTTCTGGGAAGAAGTTTTTCCTAAGATCCAATCCAAACCTCCTTTGGCACATCTTGACCTCACTTCCTCTTGTCCTATTGCTGGTCACTAGGGAGAAGAGGGCAACACCAGCTTTACTCCAACCTCCCTTTAGGTAGTTTTGGAGAGCAGGAAGGACTCCCTTCAGCCTCTTACTGATGTTGGTATGCAGCAGCCAATTTACACTCCTCCAGGTTATCTCACACCTCCACTGAACACTGGGACAATTGACAAACCAGGGCAAACCACCCAAGCCATCACAGCACAGCGTATCTCCATCTGATTGTGTTACCTCTGAGCCACAAATACATAAGTATGCTGCATTATTTACTCCCTATCAGCAAAATATAGGGCAGCTTTGAAATGCAGATGAATCTCCTCATCTCTCAGCCAAAGCATGGAGGAGACTGACTAGACCAGAACATTGTTGTTCAGACAGCTTCGTTGTCACTGGTGAACCAGGCTCTCTGAAATATGGTGTTTTGCCTTGTGACTCCCAGTGGAAAACAACTTCTACTTCTCATTTGTCTCCATCTTCCGAAGTTTCAGGTTTCCTCCAGGTACCCTTCACCGGTTCCCGTTTATCATGAAATCAATCTCATTTTTTTTATCAGGGCAATCTCATTCTTGTGCAGGATCTGCTCCCCAAAGTCTCCTTCCCCAACTGTTTGCAGGTGGTGGGGCCATGTGTTCTGCACATGGTCTAAATTGGAGCTTTCCACAGAGCCATCATGTTCGCTTAGCAAGACAGTTCTTTTCCAGAGCAGAAACACCTCATCCTTTCTTGTGGCATCTGGGAAGTATAAACCCTGTCGCAGTGTAGACCTGTTGTCCCTGTACATCCAGCAGAAGTTCCCACCTCACTGCACCTGAAGACGTGTCTCCTGTAATGACCATCAAGCAGAATTCCGGCATGTGCAGACAAGTCATGAGTGTTATTTGGATTCCATAGTAACTTGAACAAAGAGTAAAGAAATCCCACAAAGAGGGAAGATGATCTTGTTGACAAGATGAGTGTTGGAAAAGAGGGAAAACACATCCAGTAGAGCACATGAAGGTAGATTATGAAAATACTAGACTTGGGGTTCTATATTCAGCTTTTCAGTCTCATGGTTCAGTGCAGAAAGGGGTGAAAAATTCAGCTTCTCCAAAAGAAAATAATTTCTCTGTATTACCCATCAGAACTAGTGGTGTCATATTCCTGTCCCCAAAAATGCTGGAGAGAAACACAGCATTTCCTTACCAGGGATGTGCAGCTAAACTGGGACTTGGAGAAGCAGACTGAGTGATGCTGCAACCTTGCACTGCACCTCTGTTTAGTTATAGAAATTAAAAAATACTTGGCAGTTAGGGTCAGAGGAAGGATTAAGGAATGCAGATTTATTAATCCCAGTTGTTCAAATTCCAGGCCAGATAATGTCTCTTTTCCCATGAGATAAGACTTGTGTGCTAAAATTTCTGTTTTGAAAGCCTTTAGAATAATTTTCTGTTAGTTAGTTGTTCATGCTGAGATATTGATTTTGTTTTATTTTCTTGGCTCTAATCAGCTGTTATTGCTTTCTCTTAATTTAGTTTTATAGCTGTTTAATGAATGCCATTCCCAAATGGAACAGGGAAAAAAACCCAAAGAGGTTAAGGAGTTAGAAACCCCCTTGGAATCTACTTTGTGGTGTATTTCAGGTGGGAGGGGTAGCTACTCTTAGCTCTCCATCACTGGTAAGTCTATGCAGCACCACAGATGAGATCATTTAGTCACTTAGAAATCACTCTTGAAGCAAAAATAACTTCCACATGTTTCTCCTCTAATTTTGCAGGATGCAGAACTGTGAACACTTGTTAAACTTCATACTGTTTGGTTCCTGACTTTTCAGAGAGAAACAGATAAATGAATGGAGGGAGGACACACCAAACTTTGACACTGAGTGATAAGCATAGCTTATCATGCTAGCTATTGCTTGGCATAGAAATAAACAGAGAAGATACCATTAGATTTTAGCCCATTACGTGGGTTTGCTTTTATTCTTCATCCATTTAATATCCAAAAATATATTGAACTGTGTAATTTTTCCAGTCTCTCTTCCCTTTCTTCCAGTATCCATAAGCCCTGCAACACCACTTTCTGGAAGTAGAAATAATGTAGCTGTAATTCCTTCCACCCCCCCCAAAAAAAAATCCATCAATCAGCGCCTGCTCAGTCGGAGTGAATTGCTGTTGTTGTTGCTTTAATTTCTCACGTGGCTGTGGAATGGAAAACCAAGTGGATTTTTACCATCTTTACTTTGTACTTATAATTAAGAACCAACGGGATCCACTGTTTGGAAAAGACCTAATGAGACTTTTTTCCATCTTTTGCTGTAAATGGTGTCACTTTGTGTTAGTGTCATCTCTGCTTTTGTGGAACTGCTGCTCCTGCATGGATTTTTTTGTTATTGTTGTTGGTTCTTTGGATTAGACTGGCTGTTATGAATTTGACAACAGTTATCAAATCTCCCCTGCAGCAGACTGACTGTCAAGGATATGATGGTCAAATGTTTCACATATTGCAATCAAACCATTTGTGTTTGGTTTGAAGAATTCCAAAAGAAAGCTGTCAGCTAAGAAATGAAGTTGAAGTAGCCTGAAGCTTTTGGAGCATGTTGATCCAATTATGATGATCCACTCATATCCTTCAGCTTTTTTCTTTTTCTTTTTTTTTTTTTTTCAAAATCAATTTTCATTTTAGCTCAGGGGACAGGGTTTTTTTGGTAACGCAGAGAAACATCTGTAAGGGTATTTCAGATGTGTTGTTTCAGGAAATTTCTTTTTCTGTGCAAGAGAGCGTTGAACTCTACGGGTATTTTGCAAGTGCCTTTTGTCTCCAGTACACACACTCTTACATTGTGTGTTGTCTGCCTGTGTGTATGTATGTCTCTATACAAACATACATATAAACCATTTAGCCATACACATGAATTTGGAGCCACAGATGTGAATTTTCAAGTTTCTGTGTTCAACCCTGTTGCTTGAATCCCTAAGTGGGGAAAAAGACTGCCCCAAAACCCAAGGAGGTTAAATGACCAGTACGTAAGGTAAGGTTGGATGTAAAGAAACATAAACCTTGATTTTGTGGATTCCCAGCTGGCATTTAACGGCAAAGCTATTTGTCAACAGCAGAGACAGGTCACAGAGAGACAACACAGCGTGCGACGTGTTGACATAAGTCAGTGGTCAGCTATCTCACTTCATTCCTTCAGCTGAAAAATAACACTTGAAGCTGCTAAATACCTGTTATTCTGCTGCCAGGGTGGTGTTGCTGGTGTGTCTTGATCTCTGTACCTAGCACAGACCCAGAGAGATGCTGCAGTGTGACGGAAGTGTGAGTGACATGCTGATGAGCCCCAAAGCTGAGGATATCCACTCTGAGGATAAAACATTTAGGAGTTAGGAAACAGAGCTGATCCAAGGTTGTTGTGCTGTTCTCATTCTAGATAAGGAGTTGGAATTTTGTTCTTTTCACGTTATATGACAAGTATTTCATAAATGTAGTTAAATGAAGAGATATTTCAAGGCTTTGGTCATAGTGCTGAGAGCTAGGTCTTGGTATCACCTTTGCAATGATGAACATTTTCTTTGGGATTAGCAACTCTCCAACATCCAACAGAAAAACACTAAATCGCTGCTGTAGGAAAACAATGAAGGTGTAAAGCAGGAGAGCTGGCCAAAGGGACATCCAGTCCTGCTGATGGTTCCCTACAGCCATATCTAATCATGATCACCCACGAGCTGGTTCTCTTCTTGGGCAGGAGCTCTACATATTCTTTAAACTGACAATTAATTTGTAGGTAATCTATAAACTCAGCAAGCTGAGAGTCCTGTGACCTTTCAGAGATATATAAATGCTGTTCAGAAACCACCTGTATAAAATCTTGATCATTTAACCCAATATCAAGAAATACATAAGTTCTCCAAATCTCCAGGAAGTGAAATTTGACCTTTTCTTCATGATTCATCTTTGAGCTCCATTTAATGATGATTCTGCTATGAGAATACATTGTTGTGAAATAAGGAGAGTGAAACTGTCTATAACAGTGAGAAATATTTCCAACTTCAGCATTCATGTTCCTAGAGAGAAAGCTAATCTTAATTTTAGTCAAGATAAGACCAAAGGTTGTTTAATGGGAATAAACCACTATGAACATGCTGTGGTCAGCAAAAGCCATAAAGAACCTCACTTAGTACAACTGCCTTAGGGGAAAATATATGTTGCTGTGCTTATCTGGTGCTCGCTTCCTTGAGCCATCTCACTGTGGTGGAAGAAAGTGTTTTATACTGTTAATCACTACTGCCATGGGGCATCCTTCTGATTTCTTCAGCACGGCAAGCTCAGGAGCCGTTACATTGGCTGTTTTGGTTCGTGATTTACTTCAGACCACAGAAAGCCAAGCAGTATTGTTAGAATTATTCAGGATTTGAAGATGTTAAAGGAGATGTTTATAGAGAAGTTAATCTTGTTAATTTTCATGCCAACATACCTAGAGCTGAGGGGCAAGTTTAACCTCTTCCAGCAGCATGCCTGGTTAAATCAAGATACTAATATCAACTGGATTGCTTCTGTGTTCTGAGGTGTAACGTAAGCTGAGGCAGAGCTGATGGTAATTAAATATCTTTGCACCTTGCAATGCTGCGTTTTAAGGCTGATTTTGACATATGCTGGCTTTCAGCAGAAGCCAGATTTATTTTTGTTCACTCCTGAAGTCCTGGCGTTTCTTACAGAAATGAAGGGTTTATTTGATAAACCCCCAAAACACAGGGGCAGACTCCAAGTGCTGACTTTAACAGAACAAGGCTGATCTGCACCAGTTGGAACTTTGAGCCCTTTCTCTCCTGCTTCATGCATAATGTTTGCAGTAAGGCTGCACTGAATTCCCTTATGATTTCACTAGGAACTGGATCAGCCCCATAAAAGCAGATATCTGGAAAGGAGCACACCAACAGATACTGAACACTGTGCCAACTGTTTTTATTAACCGATGATGGAGAACTACGCTAAGAATCAGAGATCACCTTTCAAACCGGTCGGCGTTAATGTACTTTATCTTGGACTTGGAGTCCATCCATCAAACTTTGAAGTGAAAAAATGAACCCATTACAGGGGTTTTTTGAGTCCTTTCACACTGTACAGCAGCACTGCTGTTGAAAAGAATTATTCAACTGTAAATTATTAACTGTAAATATTTATTTTTCATCAAAGGAAGGAAGTCCCAGAGGTGGGCTTGGCATCCAGCTGGCAGGTTTTCAACAGTATATAATTTTTGGAGACCCTTTTTCCAAGCTATGCATTCAGCAAGAATCGGTAGCTGTTGAAGACAGGATCTCCTGCAAGGGCCAGGAAGAAGGACAAGTTTCCCACAGATAAACACAAGGGACCATAGTCTGCTCAAGGAAGTATTTGTCCTGATTTTCTTTTTCCCCAAACCCAAAGGTCTGATCTCAATATAAAGCAAAGCAAAATAGTTTTTTCTACTCAGAGCAAACCATTTTGTAGGCTTCTGCACGTTTCCTTATAAAATCTCTATTTAAGCAAATATTGGAAATATTTTATTTTTATCATGCATACGAAAGGTAGAGTTTGATGCTCCTCCAGGAGATTGTGTTTGCAAATACAATTAATAGCACTGCACGGATGCTCCAGGCAAACGTGGACCTGCTCAAACACAGTAAAAAAACCCCTCTGACCAACCTCTCTTGTACCAATTGTACAAGGAATGAAGATGCAAGATTAATGCAGATTATCAGACTGGAATGAGGGACCTGGCAATCAAAGGCTCCAATTGTTGACAGGAAGGGTCCCAGGGACATGGGATTTGGACTGAAACCTATGCGTGCAGGATTGCTTGGGCAAAATGTCCTCCAAATTCAGAGATTGAACCAGCAACCAGTTGTGAGAAAAAGACTTCCCTGGGTAGCTTCTGGGGGTCCTTGGGGATCCCATGAAGAGCTCCAAACTTTGATGGTTTGCTGTATGGTTCAACAGACCACTATTGGTCCTATCATGCAAGAAAAAGAGTACAAGTGAGAAGTAAGCATAGTCTGGAGCTCACGCGCAGGATGATTTGCCAGTGAATACAGTCAGTGTTCCATAAATACAAGCTAAAGGGTCAAAAGGCAGATAGCAAGGGGGTGTTTCCCACTGGTGAGGTACTCAAGGCTCAGATCAGGCTTGGTAAGAGAGGTTAATAATTCCATTTAGCTCTTATTGAATCAGTTAAGAATAGGGGACTGAAACTACATGAGGATTAGAAAAAGGAGGAAAGAAGAGGAGTGGGAGAATGTTGTGAGGCTCAGACAAACCTACCCTGATGCTTTGCACCACAGCACCGAGCATCTGAGCAAATGTTTTGGGGTAATTGCCTTATCATTTATCTTAAAGGGAGAAGGAAGATACCTGGTGCTGTCTGTATCCTTAACCCTCTGAGCATAAGACCTTTATGGAATTAACTCATAAATGTCATACAACAACTCTTTAAGCTGTGTTCAGCCACTTTAAGCTTCAAACCTGAATAAATGGAATGGTTTGGTTTGTTTATTTTTCTGCTCCAGGGGCAAATATATAAAGATGTGGCATTTGGAAGTCAAAGCTTTTTGACTCCAAGTTTAGCAGAGTCATTAGTCATGTCCCACACACCAAGTCTGATGGCAAAAGTTTTTTAGTCTGAGGTTGGTGGATCCCTGCAACAGGCTGCCTAGAGAAGTGGTGGAGGTCAAATCCCTGGAGCCATTCAAGGTCAGACTGGATGAGGATCTGGGCATTCTGGTCTGGTGAGTGATGGCTTGCTTGATGTGGGGGTGTTGGACTAGGTGACCTTTACATTTTCCCTCCAACCCAACACATTCGATGATTGTATAAACTTTGGGTTGCTCTTTCAGCATTAACAAGTGCTAGCTGAAATGAGCCTCACCTGAGAACAGGTTGATTCATGATGCAGATGCTAATTTGTCAAGAACCACTGGGCACTCATCTGAGTTTTAAAATTCTAGTGTCAGCCAGGATCGATCCCTACAAATCTGCCAAGGAAGATACAAGTTGGATCAAACAATAACATTTTTCACGTGAGCTGCACAGACGCAGTTTGGCTATGATGTGTTTTTCCTGGGTGAATTACAAAAGCAGGATTTGCAGATTCTTCTGTCTAGGGAATTAAACGCTCGGAACTATTGGCTGTCAGCCTGAAAACTGTTAGATTGCGTATCTTCACAATTGTCTTAAGTTTCTTGGAATTGAGCCCAGCTATTAGCAGGGGGTAAATAAGACAAAATTGACAACAACGTGCATTATAGGGCAAAGAGCTGAAGGATGGGGTTTAGATGCGAACGGTTAATGGATTTCTCAGAACTGCGGTATTTGATTTGCAGCTTGCCATGTTTTTGAAGCAAATTCACCTCAGTTGCTCTTGAAAATATTATTTTTTTTAATACATATTTTATTCCTTTTGAAGTACTTCAAAAATGCAGGGCACTGTTTATTAAAAATATGTTTTAAAGGTGCAGTGTTGTAAGTTTGAGGACAGATCTATTTGGTTTAGCTGTTGGTGTAGACTGACATGGTAAAATGGAAATTGCTTGGTGCAATAACAGTTAAATATCTATTATTTCCAAGCATTTTCACATTATTTACAAAATCCTCCTTTTATTTCATAGTATATCGTGTCTATACAAGTAAAACATCCTAAGGTCAGTTTGGGAGTGATTTTGCCTTTTCAAATAAAAGGATTTTTGCTTTAGTATTTCTACAGATTTACATGTTTGTCCAGTAAGAATCTTACTCCTCTTCCACATGATAAGCTGGGCTTTCTATCCAACCTCCTTTTTACTGGTGTAGAGGAGAAATAAATGATGATTTTACCTCATCGAGTGACTAGGACAGTTAAAATACAGAAATCTATAGAATATCCCATTTAGACAGGCTGTGCGTGACAACCACCAATATCAGGATCCAAGCCCCAAGCAACATGGACCTATCTATATGCATCTGAAAGCTCAGCTCAGTCACGTTGGGTGCTGCTTCACCAGGGTCCCTACAGGAGGAGTTTACCGGTTCCCATTGATCATCCCTCTTTGCAACATGTGTATAAAACAGCAATTTGAAGTTTTAGGAGTGTCATGTCTGGCTGATGAGTCCATCAATTTTCCCTGGCTACAGGTTTCCCTTCAGTGGCTGGAGCATAAATTACAAGAAGCTGAAGGAGAATGCTGTAAATTACTGGGCTTTGCCAACTCCGATATCCTCAGCCTGATGGATCCTTGATTTGACAACAATCTGCTTGTCAATCACCCTTGCGAAATATTAACACACTCAATTATCATTGTGTTAGCCAACTGCTCAGTCTAGCGAATGGAGCAGAAGAAGGTACAGAGATGCAAAGGCTCGGTCAGACTCTGCTCTCGTTCCTGCTGCGGAGCATCTGCTGAGGTTCAGGAGCTGCTCCTTGTTAGTCTGTTTCTTTAAGGTTGACACTATTTTTCTGAAGAAATTCTGTCGCTTTCCATGCAAAAACCATAAAGAACAAGACATTGAATCTTTGCTTGGTTTCCCTGGGTGCAGCCCAATTTCTCCTCATAAGCAATAGGAATGGGTGTGCCCAGTGCTCCCAAACCACTATCTCTGAAGATGCAGATTGTGCAAGTCCTCAACTCTGGCAGGAGAAGCAGGTTGCCTTGCTTGTTCAAGCTACTAGTTTGATCCCTTAGAGATAATGAGCAGGCAACAGGGGTGGAAGAGAAATCCACAACACAACAAAAGTGGGCTGCTCCTTCCTCCTCTCCCCAAAAATATAATGTTAAGAATATGGTGTAAAACAAAGGAAATCCCCTCTAACATCACCGAGCACAATGAAAAAGCTGTGGGGTAACAATCTCCAGCACCTCTGCTGATGGAGTTGCACTTGCAAGGCAGCTTGGAAATACCTACCCAACCTTAATGAGTACCAATAGTTTAATTGTCCCCATTAATTCAATTGCCCCTGTTGCAGATGTTAGCAGCAGCAAGAAGAAAGTAATCACCTGACAAGTGGAGCAGGTATCACTATATACAAGTTGTCCTAAAAGACCTACCAACCTGGGTAAATAAACACAGGCTGTTGGTCTGGAAAGCTCTGAGGTATCTCCCACCACTTCATATAGGGGAGCTTTTTCTAGATGAGACATTGATCAATTGCTTTTAATTGCTTGCATGGAATTTGAAAAGCTGTCCATTGCTTTCACCAGCCTGCCTCAGGAAATAATGATGAGCATTAGTCCGTCTCCTCGTGCTGTAAATGATGATGGGCTGCTGTAGATAAGGATGTTGTGCAAAATATTAAAAACAGTCACCTGGAAACAACTAAAAATGGGGGTAATAACCAAATGCAAATTCATCCCCCATTTATCCACAGATAGTAATGATGATGCTCAGAGAGAGGGAATGTGATGCAGAAAGAGGATGTTGGGGTTTGCAATTACAGTCCCAATCTACCCTCAAAAGATTAAAGTTTTACACTGTGGTTGTTCTCAGGTAAATTTGCTGAATCCTAATATTTAAGATGAAAGCAAAATAAAGGGGTTTGGGTTTTTTTAAAGAATTGTCTGATAGGTTTGATTTACCTGTTCTCACTGAAGCACAGTTTTTCACTGGCTTTAATTACCAGTAAATTGCATTGACCGCAGTAAAGGTTCCTGCAGAACTGGACCTGTGGCCTGAATAGGCTGGTTCTGTGGAGAAAAGTGACTACGTGAAAATGGCATCTTCTCAGTCATCAGTTCTGCTTCCCCAGGGCATGTTGAGCTGCTGCATGTGGCTTTAATGACAAAAATGAGGCTTTGCTGCTCTTTTCTCCTGTGAGACCTTCGGAGCTGGTGAAACTGGGCTGAAAATGTGTACAACAGCAGCAAGATTTGGGTGAGGACCACCTTGCAGAGTGGTCATGTCCCCCTGGTCCTCCATCAAAGAGGGGTGTGAGCCCCAAGGTTGTCCCTATACCCCACTCTTTGTGTACCAATGAATCAACCTTGCTTTTCCCAGTGAGTTACTCCAGTCCAGGAGCTTTAAATGCTCTCTGTTTGACATCCTTCTGATTTATTGCATTTGTAAAGGTGACCTTAAATATTTTAATGGTAATAATTCTTTCAAGGGCTTGAATCAGTAAATGTGCAATGTTCATATTTTGGCATTATATACTGTAGGCAATTTAATCCCTATAAGCTGTTTCAGTGATATTAGCACTATAGGCAAACTGATACTAAAGTTTAAATGTCAAAGAGAGTTTTCATATTGGATCTAGTGCAAACAAAGAGGTTTGATTTTTTTTTATTCCAAGTGCTGAGGCATAAAATACCAGGAGATAGTAAAGACAGAGAGTGCCAATGAATCTGGAATAAACAGGTGGTGAAATTTATGGTATTTTCAAATATGTGCCCTATCCAAGGGCTGCTGCAGCTGCACAGATCCATAATATTAGAGATAAGGGAAAAACCTCATCGTGCTCCACAATAAATGCAGCCCCACCAGGGTATCTATCTGGATTTCTGTAACTCCTCAGAGATTTACTATTTCACCTCGGATTTATTACCCCTCCATGCACACCATGGATGGCATTTTATATTTTTTCTGTCACCCTGCCTATTACAATGGCAGGTCCCCGTTACAGTCATTGTGCAGGGATGCACTGCCAAACTGTCTCCCATATGGGTGCTAGCAGAAAAACACTGGCATGATCCCCCAGTATTTATCCAGTGCTGCTCTGGGAGCTTTGGGATCAGGCAGGTTTCCTTCTTGTGGCCCCAAAGCTCTGGGTGCCTCCTTGCACTAAATAAGCAGCCAAGACTGACTTATTGCGGGGCAGGGGGAAGAAAAGCATGAACTGCATAAAAGAGGTGTCTTTCATGGTTTCCAGCTTGTGGTGAGGTGCTGGGTGCTAGCCATACTGGGATAAGTAATGCCTATGGTTCTGCAGAGCTACTGGCCCTGGTTAGGTGCCTCCTGTGGGGATGTCTGAGCTGACTGAGTACCGGCCCATAAAACCTGTGACAAATGGGCAAAAAGTTTATTGCCCATGTACTGCTGCTTATGACCCTATAAACCACCAAGGA
>VZRI01002684.1:129445-162264 GCA_013397515.1 Upupa epops
AACAAACAAAGGAAGGGGGGGGGGGGGGGAAGGAGGGAGACATGGGCTGTTTGCTAGGCTGTTTTCTTGTTAAATAGTCTGATCTGATCTGCTCTGGAATCTCTTGCTGGCACCCCATGGGTGAATAAAAAAAAAGGTGTTTGTGGGGAGCACACCACTACAAATCAGTAAAGGAGCCCTTGTGCATGCCCAGTGGGAAACAGACATAATATAATAACCCATCCTCAGCCCCATGGAAACACCTACCTTGACTTCAACCTCTATACAGGTAGATAATTGAGGCTGAAGGATAACTATCTGTATTCTGGGCATTTTGCCATTAATATTCTCTTTTAACTGTGGGCAGCTCCCTTTCTTCATGTTGTTGGTACAGCAGCCCTGCCTGACAGCCATGCCTGCTGCATCCATGTCCTCTGCCCAGCCAGCCCTGTGCTGCTCACCATTTTTGCTTCAGCTTTGGAGAAACACTATGTTTTCCCTTTTTCAGCAGGAGAATGGTGATAAGATAAATGGTGATGTACAGGAGAGACCATGCTAACAGCAGTAGAGCAATTTTACTCTATTAATACAAAGGAGATGAGCTCCTCCAAACCAGGTTTCCACTAAAGGAGATTACGAGCACAGAAATGACGTCTTAAATTGGCTGTTAGTAGGAAGTGTTTTAGCAGGAGGGGGGTTGAACACTGGAACACGTTGCCCAGGGAGGATGCTGAATTCCTATCCCTGGAGATATTCAAGGTGAGGCTGGACAAGGCTCTGGGCAACTTGATCTAGTTGGAGATGTCCCTACTTACTGCAGGGGTGTTGGACTAGATGACCTTTGGAGGTCCCTTCCAGTCCAGGTCAGTCTATAATTCTATGATACTGAGCTAAACCTTATTTCATTACCGTCAGACACAGTTTCTCAAGCTATAGCATTGGGAGTTCTTGAACTCAGAGGGTGCTGGTGGCAAGAAGTTGGCTGGATGATGAAGTTTGAGTGTGTGGTATCAATGTTCTTCATAATCAACTGCATTGTGCAGCAAGCCTTTTTCTCTTTTCTTCGAGATTTTGCCAGTCACCATTAGGACACTCCACACAATCGCTAATCAGATCTTATACAAAGTGGAATGGAGCTGTCAAGCTGTCTCCAGAAATTGCATACAATGGTGTGGAGGAAATGTCTACTTCATGGGACAGCAACTCAAGGGCTCAGAAGTGACAATTTTTGAACCACTTTTTCCAGCCACCCCAGTGAATGATGTGCATGAAACCACAAGAGGAGGAAGCACAAGTTCTGGACAACTGAGAATGAAAACATGAGCTAATGATGCTCCTTTCTCTGAGGATTCTGTCCTTTCTTCCAAGCACAGAGAGTGTAAAACCTCTCAAAGTTTGGCACAGCTGCAGTGATAGTGGCTCCTGGATATGTTTGTTATTATCACTTACCTAGAAAAAAACATGATACCACTCTTGACCCCAAAGTATTTGAAAGGTGTACCAGGCAATGTAGGATCTGCACAAGGCAAATCCTACCCTTGTTGGGACAATGGAAAATCTCCTGTGGCTCCCAAGCTAACCCTGCTAGACCCTGTTGAGATGTTCCAGACCAGAAACAAAAAGAGCTCAAGATCTTCAAGACCCCACAGGTGGGAAAGAAGTGTCAACCTCTACCAGGAGCAGTTTCTTTCACTTTTCAGAAAGCTCAAACATAAAAGAAATTTTAATTGCATCACGGTGAAATTTGTCTTGTTCCTTGCTGAAGGACTCATCTAGAATGATGGCGTCCTCAACAGCAGATACGAACATTGCCTTTTCTGGCTGTGGCACTTGGTTGAGCAACTGACCCATACACAGCTTGCAGACTACAAAGCTCTCTAAAGTAGTTGAGAAAATGAATGTTTCTAAAAGCCGGATACTAAATTTACAGAACAGAATAATAGGATTATAGAATCACAGAATGTACTGGGAGGGGACTTCCAAAGGTCGTCCAGTCCAACTCCCCTACAACAAGCAAGGCCATCACTCACAAGACCAGAGTGCCCAGAGCCCCATCCAGCGGGATCTTAAATGGCTCCAGGATGGGGCTTCCACCACTTCCGTAGGCAGCCTGTCCCAAGGATCCACCACCCTCAGATTCAAGAACTTTTCCTGATGTCAGTCTTCAGCTGAAACTGAGATGAGATCTTTACGTAGTACCCAGATCCCTAATCCTTACTTCAAGAAAACCTAAGTGTAAAGATCAACCTGTACATTCGTGGTTCTGTTTTTGTCCTGACTGCACTTTGTTTCAGCAGGGTCACACTGAAGAGCACAGGCTCATTTAATTTTAAGCTCCAATGACAGACCCAATTTTAGTTGCCTCTCTGCAAGGCATTCTTTAAGTCCAAAGCAATTTTTCAGCTTTCTTTGACCTATTTCCATTGAGAAACTGTAAATAAGGTGTTATTAGGGCTCGTTTCTCCATAGAAAAGCATATATGGAATGACTCGTGATAACTGCTACAGCACTAATAGATGATAAAGCAATAAATTAAAGTAACGGTGCATAAAATGATGAATTCTGATCGACTTAAGGCAATGTGAAATATTTGGAGACTTTATTGCCATTTTTATTTCCATTTTTAATGGGGTACTATGGCAGCACATCCTTGCAATGGGGCTGGAAATGTAAATTAATCTTTATGCATCGTCATCAAGCAATGTAAACATGGTCAAACTTAATTAAGGCATAATAGATTGTTAAGTGTCTGTCCCACAGAGGTGCGATTGCTCTCAGGCAGGTGATTACAGTGATGACTATCAGACAGGATCTTCTTTAAGAGGCTGGTAGGAGCTTTTCCTCATGTCTGATGATAAAGCTGATGGAAAAGCGGTGCAGAGAGGCAGATTTTGAGGGACAAACACAAATTTATGATGAAGGGTTAATGAATTAAGCGTGGTCTGAAATTGCAGCACTTTGCCAGTAAAAACTCTTGCTTTACTGCAAAAACATGATGGAAGTCACTGAAGCTGCAGCCTAGGAGCAGGATGGAGGTGCTGGGTATCCCCAGGCTCATCTCTCCATACCCACCAGCACCCTGTCCTGCTGGACTGGAGTCCCTCAGGGAGGAAGACTCATGGAGGGAGGTGGCTGGGCTGAAGCAAGGCTGTAAAGAAGCAAAAACCCTAGCTGACATACTGCCTTTTAGTGATTAGAGCACATTAGGCAGAGAAATTCAGTACAACTTGTATGTTGCACTGCCGACTCTGAGAGTTTTCTGCTGTTAGCGGCTCTGCTCCCGGCACAGATGTGTGATTTTATGAACCTGCCATAGCGTTACCTCTCGTTCCATGGCAGCAATTTATTTTATACTTACATACATAAGTATATATTTATAGTTAGCAAACACCCTCAGCAGCCATCTCGCTGCTTTAATGGACTGAGTTCATGAAAGGAAGGCAGAGCAATAATTTATGGTTTAAATATGGCTGCAAAAATGAGGTTTGAAATCTCTATTTGCCAGGCTTTGTGAGATATTTTGGGGCATTTATTCTCGACGTTTTGTTCAGTAGTTACAATCTAGATTTGATGTCTGTAGAATGTGAGCAGCAGAAAATTCAGGCCAGAATGTATCAGGGAGATTTTCCTTATTTTTGCTTTAAAACTCACGTTGTGGTCTGTTAAGACATCCAGATGTTGACGCTGGTTTGAACTAGTTGGATAGCAAGTGGCAGATCTTTTTCAGGCTGTCAGATACTAAGAGGGTCTCTTCATGACTGGAAGTCAAACAGCAGTATGATCTTGAATTTCCTGATTGCTATAAGCCACTTCTTGGAGTTTGACACACTCATGTTTATTTCCTGATAATTCTGCTAAGAGTTGTTCTGCTGCTAAATTGCCTCGGGAATTAGGATACACTTTTGAGAGTGGTGGAAAGACTCCCCTGCTAACGCACCTCTCCAGAGGAGAAAACATCTCTCATTATGGAAATTTGTCATTGATGCTGTGTAAAGAGGGCAAAAAATAGAATTTAAATTTTAGAGCTATGGCAGTGGTCCCCGCCAGACCACCAAACCCATCTTAATAAATAGAATAAACCAGCAGAAAGGACACAAAGCATTAACATCCCGATTTTATGTGTGTGCTGATGACCTTTGCAGAGGGGGTAATCTGTTCTTTGAGTTCTATTTGAATTCTTTATTTGTCCTTTAAATTCTCTCTTTTTTTATTTATTGTGGCATAGAATCATGGAATCATCAAGGTCGGAAAAGACCAATTGTCTATCCTACAACCTCCAACTACCAACTCTTCTCCAGGGACAGTGCCTCCACCCCCAACCTCGGCAGCCCGCTCCTAGATCTTTTGCAAGAGCACTTTACTCTTTTTCTTCACCTAAACCTAAACACATTTAATCCTCATACATCTGGCTGTCAGACTGCAACCCCCCTCCTTGCTTTCACATTTCCACTCTTTGATAATAACTGGTGCTACAGCAGCCCCCTTTCCATTCTTAATTTTGTCTAATTCCTCTAATCTCACAATGATTCTTCAAGTGGAAAGGAATGCGAGCAGCTCAGAATGGTCCATATGTCGAAGTACTGTATCTTTATCGTTTAAATGATAAACGTCCCATCAAATATCCACAAACATACATTCCTGCCTCCCACCCAATGATCTACTGGCCAGAGGCACATCCATTGCTTTAATTTATTTTGGAGTAAAGGTGCTTTCCTGCCGAGTTGGAATAAGCTTGCTTGGTACCAAACAGATGTTCCATAAAAAGAGACTTGGCTGAATATGACTTAGAAATACAGGGAAAGAGGATGGAGGAGGGAGAATTGCAAGATGTATGGATTTAGATTCCTGGGTCATCAAACAATGAGCCACAGTTTTCATTGGAGTCCTTTTATGGACAGAGCAGTAACAGAAGAGAAGGACCAGGGATGTCAGGAGAAGGTGGGATCTACGCTATGTTTCTGGTGGGTTTAACGCTGATGAACCCACTGTGACCACACAAGTATTTCCTCTCCTCTGCAGCAGATTGATGGTTTCTGTGGTTGCCAAACTGTTCGTCCTGTCATGGGGAAGATTTTTAAAAATCTTAAAATAACTACGTGGTCCTGCTCTGGCAGGGGGGTTGGACTAGATGATCTCCAGAGGTCCCTTCCAACCAGTATCGTTCTGTGATCCTGTGAAATTTCCAATGCATGGTCTGTGAGAGTTAAAGGGTCTGGTGGGGGCCATTAAAGGTGAATTTCCATCATGTAAAATACCCAGTTCTGCTGGGAAAAGGTATTTCTTAAAACCACCCAAGTCTCATGTCTATTCAGGCTTTTCCTCTTTGGAGAGAGGTGCTGTCTGAGGAGAGCAAAACCAGCCTGATTCATCTGGAGATCAAAGAGGGAATGCTGCCTTTGAGATAAAGAAGTCTTCGCTTTGAAAGGTTTCTCCTTTGTGCAGGAGTGTGCCAGTGGGATGTCCACCCATCAGGGAACATCTCTTTGGGTGGGACACCACCTCCTAAGGCGGCCACAAGTGGTGAATTTAACCTTGGGGGTGAAGCTGAATTTCTGGATGTTTCCATAAAATTGAGTGTGAGTCCATGAAATCCAGCTTGTGCCTGAGCTTTTATAGACCTACCCCAGCCTCATGGGCAGATACGAGTACAGCAGCAAGTCTGTGTCTACAATGTGCCTCAACCTTCTTGGCACATAATCAGACTCAAACCTGCATCATTTAAAACTGAAAAATTGTTGAACTCCTCTGAAAACCCTCTTATTTGCAGGTGCTCATGAATGTGAATCCCAAAGATGATTTACCAGGGAAGATATGTTGTGATTTTTTTCAGCCTAGCATTTTGCAGCAGTTCCCCAGAGCAGTCAGCATTCTCCAAACACAATGTATTGATCATTCCAGCAATATCTGACTGCTTCAAGCTGATTTTCCTCAGGACTGTGCTTTGTGGTGGAGCTGGGTGTCACAGGATGGACTCCAAGTATTTACAAACAGGAGCAAGAGCTTAGTAGGAAACTGTGATCCATGTGGCTATGGTTTGTCTGGTTTGAATCAGCAGGCATGGAGACTTTAGTATTTTAACCTCTTTCTTATCTATCTATCTGTCTCAAATCACCATATCCATCTGAAGGGCTCCAAAACTCTTGGAGTCACCCCAACCCTATTTACAGCATCCTCAAGCTAAAATGAAGACTAGGATATTGGTTAGATTTGTGGGGTTTTATAATCTTTTCGGGGGTCTCCTTAGTGTGCTTGAGCTAGAACATGTATTTACTGGGGTATTAAGATCACAGATGAAAGTAACATGGGACCAGCATTTAAATGGTGGAGGCCGTTCTGGTGGGATTTGCAAGTGGCAAAGGGAATTGCATTTGGGAGCAGAGGATTTGAACAGAAAATGGTAATGATAAGGCCAGGCAACCTCATCAAAGCTGTCATTTTCATTTCTTCCTACATGACTGTTAGGTCACTTAACCAAGGCAGTGGGACGTCTAATCTGGAGGTGAATCCCACATCACAGGATGTTAGGGATTGTAAGGGACCTTGAAAGATCATCCTGTACCACCTCCCTGCCAGAGCAAGATCCCCTAGATGCAGTCACACAAAACATGTCCAGGTGGGTTTTAAACATCTCCAGAGAAGGAGACTCCACAACCTCCCTGGGCAGCCCCTTCCAGTGCTCTGTCACCTTCATTGTGAAGAACTTTCTTCTCGTATTTATGTGGAACCTCCTCCCATTTCCCCTTGTCCTATTGCTGGATAACACCAAGCAGGGCTTGACTCCTTCCTCCTGACATCTGCCCTTTCCATCTTGATCGACATTAATGAGGTCACCCCTCAGTTTCCTTTTTCCAAGCTAAAGAGACCCAGAACCCTCAGCCTTTCCTCATCACCTTTGTGGACTCTCCTCAGGCAGTTCTCTGTCCTTCTGGAATTGAGAGACCCAGAACCGGACACAATATTCCAGATGTGACCTCAGTAGGGCAGAGTAGAGGGGAAGGAGAACAAATCATAGAATGATTTAGATTGGAAGGGACTTAGAGATCATCCAGTTCCAGCCCTTCCAAGAAGCCTGTTAATTCAGAGTAGAGAAAAAGTAAGTCAGCACTTGCTCAGCTTGGCACTGATAATGTTGAAGCTTTGCTGCTGCTGTAGCTTTGCAGATATCAGACTCCTGTCCTGACAAAGTGCTAAAACATTGCTATCGATAGTTATTGCAACATCCAGGTAGAACCATACATGCACTTCCAATCATGCAATCAATTAGGTTGGAAAAGACCTTTAAGATCACCAAGTCTAACCATACAACAAACTTTCTCACAGCAAATTGTCATATTTGCTTAAGACTCTTACATTGTCTTGTTTTTAGAAGGAACTTCTGACAAAATAGTTTTAGTTTAGGGCTGTGGAAAACGCTGGATAAACTCTGAGTACCTGCACCTCTGAGCTTTTTGGGTGCACAGTTTGCAAGGAACAACTGAGCTTAAAAAAGAAAAGATTTCCTTTCTGAGTGACTCCTAGATACTCTTGGTTTATTTTCTTCTTAAAGGAAATAAAATGAAAGGGTACATTTTCTTAAAGAAGCCGCTGAGATGCTAACCTGGAGATCTATGCAGCTCTTCCTTGACAACACATGCTGCTTGCCTTCCAGTATGAGCTGACCAGTTTCTTCAAACTACACAGTGAGATTTGTTAAAGGTGATGAAGAAGCAATATCAACCCTTTAATAATAGATTGTTTTATATCATAACTGCAGCACAAGCCACCAGCCATTCAGAACCAAGCAGTGAATAAACAGGAGTTTGTTACATGAAGGATGATCTCAAGTCCAGGTAGGCTTATTGAAACTTAGCTACATGTCAGTACCTACAACCAGGAGCACTAAAGTCTCCCACATCAGCTGATGAATTCAAGTTCCAATATTTTTAATGTGATGGACTGGCAGTTTTAATCCCCAGATCCCAAACACATATGAAACCAGCCCTTGATGAGAAAGGTCTGATTACAAATAACCTGCGCAGAGATGAAAGTTTGCTTTCAATATCTGGGGTTTTTTTAAGTCTGCTTTGGACTTTCAAGAGGCTTCAAAAGAAGGCAAAGACTAGAAAACAGTTTGATTTAATACTGTTAGATGTGTGAAATAAAATGCCGGACAATAAGAGATGTAAAACAAGCAACAAGTGTAAATGACTTAAATCAAATTAAAGAGCTAATTGAAAATAATGGAATTAAACTCTTTTTTCCCCCCTCTTGTTTCTCTTCATCCATTTTTCATCGCTGTTTGCAACAGCATTTTTTTCTTTTCTACTTTGAAGAACAAACTTCCTCTGCCATGAAAGACAATGATTTTAATCAGGATCTCAAATGTCACACTATGGGGATGGAGATGTTAAATGCCAGTCAGGAAGAGAAGAGCTATCAACATGAAGCAGTAGGACAGCCAGAGCACTATGTGTCTGCTGTGATACCGAGTTGCTTTATCTCCCATTATGTGATCCTTGCCAACACATGTCCCCTTTCATTCTCTGTTCTCTATAAAGGAAATAGATTTTCTTCTTCGTTGTAGTGCCCATGCTCTTATATCTTCAAGTGGACCAACCTCTTGTCAACTCATTTGAAACATCTACAATTGTATAGGTTGCTCTGACAAGTAACCACAAGGTAAGGGCAAAGGGCATCAGGAATCTGTCAATTGGATCATCCCCTATGAAGCTGAATAAATATTATAACTTTCTTTTTTTTAAGCTTTGGTGTGTATTGGAACAACTGAGCAGAAATGAGGTTCTCACTAGACATTATTGCTCTGTACAACTGCCTGAAAGAGGATGTAGAGAGGTAGGGGTCAGTCTCTTCTCTCAAGCAACCATTGATGGAACACTGCTGTGCTAGGGGAGGGTTAGATTGGACATCAGGAAGAATTTCTTCCCTGACGGACTGGTCAGGGGTTGGAACAGGCTGCCCAGGGACAGGAGGGAGTCACTATCACTGGAGGAGTAGATGTGGCCCTGGGAAAAAAGGTGTAGTGGGTAGGGTGGGGTTGAATTGACAGTTGGACTGGATGATCTTGTAGGTCTCTTCCAACATTAATGATTTTGTGTGGCTTTCTTTTTATAACAGTGGGAAGGCAGTTTCCCTGAACTGGCTTTGGTAAGTGGATGCAAACACGCCTATGCTATAGGGACACCTTCACCCATGTTCCTGTAGGTGCCAGGAGAGTGCTGTGGGAGGTCAGGTGTCCCAGTAGGAACACAGCCATCCTTAAGGCTTTTCATTATCCCACATGTCTTACCCTCTCCAGGGTGGCAACTCATTAGTCTTGTCTCCCCTCCCAAGCCCAGCACATCTCATCCTCATCCCTCCAGCAGTTTTTGAGTTCATCACACACATTTCCCTAAGGGTCTACGAGGGTAAGAAATCTGTAGTGCTTAGAAAAACAGGGTTGAGCAGCACAGGATTGCAGAGTGCACCCAGCATGGAGGTGTTACATACAGCCTTTGGATGAGGCTTGGCTTGGCAGAGCAAAACTCAACCTGAGCTAATGTACATTAAATGCTTTTCGCTTGGAAAACTCTGCTGTGAGTCCCTGTAAAAAAGTTACCTCCTGTTTTTTTAATAAAACCTCACAGGAATAACTTCCCTGTGGGGCATCAGAGCAGGTTCAAGCTTCTCCAAGTCGTTGGGAGGGTTACTTGCACTTTACCCCATGCTGCAGGTGAGTAAACGGCTCTGCCTGTCTCCTGGGCAGCTTAATTTTAAATCCTCAAGAAGAACCAAGGGAAAAAAAGCAATTGAGAAAAAAGGAGGGCAATTCCCCCTGCTTGTGGGAAGCATATTTTTTATTGGAAATAATTTCCCTCATGTAATGCCACACTGCCTCATCATTAGAGGAGAAGAGCAGGGAAAGCATAAAGAAATAATTTCTGGTGCTAAAAACCAAAGGGCCGCCGCTCCCTAAGTTTGGTGAAATACCCAATCAGTCTCAGTAGGGGGGGGTTGCAGGAAAAGGAATTAACCAAAAAAAAATAGGAAAGAGGGAAGAGCACAGACCCACCCACCCTGGTGCATTCCCGTAATGAAGGGTCTAAAAATGTCCCACTCATTGATGCAAAATTGCAGTTATTGTTTATCCTCCTTCTACTTCACACAGCTCCGTACAATGCGCACGGCAGAAAAAAAACCCACAAGCAAACAACTGACACATTAGTTAAGAGACCTTCCATTTTACTTTGGCGGTTCACGATAATGGAATTTAATTGTGGAAAAAAGCGGAATAATTTTAGCTGAATGTCATTTGGTTCATTCAAACTGGGAATCAGGGACATTTTTAACAAAGGTTTTCAAACTTCTTTTGAAATCAGGAAGCTGCTGTGCACAGATAAGGGGAGAGGTTTGAGGATTCTCTATCGGAAATTTCAAGGTTTTTTCCATCTGCTTTTTCACATTAACTGGTAATTATCCAGAAAGGCACATAATAGTGCAGAAATGACAGAAGCTGACAAAGGTTTTCCTAAGATATGTAAATTGTCAGTGATAGGCAAGGTGCAACAGAAAGCCTTTCTACAGCACAATCATTTATGCCAGTTCCATTTTGCTTTTAGGTAGCACGGATGGCGCACAGCACCGCGGCATTTATCACAGCCATTGCACAGCCCCTGCACCACCAACACATGGGAGACACGGCAAAAAACACCCCGAGCTTGAAGGTTGGTGGTCTCCTCCAACACCACTCTTTCATATTAAATCCTCCTGCCTGGTTCTATAGACATTTCTGAGGGCTCTTGTTTATTATCACAGTCCATTTCTCTAATAAATAAGCAGGGCCCTTCCCACTAGAACAGCTTCTCTGTGTTGTTTGTGGTTGACCTGTGAATCTGCCTTCCTGCAGTGGTGTTGTTTGAGGTGGGATTTGTTTAAAAGAGTCACTTGGCTCGTTGCAGTTGATGTTGCTCAGCCTTTTCCACCCGTTGTGTGTTTTCAGCAGTGGGTGAACCCATCAAAGGGGGCTCAGGTAAACCTTCTGCACCAGCTGAAAAGCCCAGAGCTCCTTGGCTTGGGATTGAGAAAGTGGATCTTGGGACAGATACTCCACCAAAGGAGCTCAGGTAAAACCTCTGCACCAGCTGAAGAGTAGTCTCTGCTTAGGGTTGAAAAGATGAATGGTGGGATACACACTCCATCTACTTTTAAAAATTCACCACTGGGATGCCTAGATTTGGATCCTCTTAGCTTATGATCCTGAAGGGAACAGAAACATTTTCTTCCTGAATAGCCCAGTCAGTCTCAGGAATTATCACACATAGGGGTCACCTCCACAACAGGTCACCAGGGTGGGCTCCAAGTCTGGAAAACGGTTTTACTGAGGTATTTTAGTTCCTGGAGATTTTCTAAATACCCCCTTCCAAAAGATGATGTTGAGCTTCTGACTCCGGGGAGGTTAATTTTTATTTAAGTAGAGAGTAAGGGAAAATTTCCTGCCTGAGCCCACCCCTGTCGTATTCTGCTCCTACAGGAATTATGGGCTTTAATTAACCTTTTCTGAGAATAGGACTTTGTATGTAACTACATATGTAACAAGATGTTATGAGATCCTTAATGTATGAAAGGACTTTACCTATCAGTCCCTGATGTAGTGGTACCAGAGGTATTATGGGGTATAATTACTTCCCATTAATACGTGAGTGATGTTAACTTACTTTGGGGGGGTGGGGGGTGGATTTGTTCTTCTTCTGTGGGAAGGTGGAATTAATTTCCTTTATGGTAATATTAACTCCAGCTAATAGGAAGTGTGAGAAAGTAAACAAGGACGCAGCACAATAGGTTTTGGGGAGGGGGGGAAGGTGTACGGTAAGGCACAAGATTGCATTTGAAAGTCAATGGGCTCAGCTATTAGCTCTAAGGACATTGTCTCCTACCTTCAGCTTTGTTTTCCCAAATCAGAGGTCTGGAGGTCAAACCCACCTAAAAGGGAAGGGTTTGATCAACCAGAGCTCTTCATTGCAGGTTTTGGCTAAGCAGTGACACCAACACAAATCACAAATGCCTGATTTAAGAAGAAATTTATATTTTCTTCATTGCAAGGGGATGAAATTCCCAGAGGAGACACCAAAACAGTCCTTAGGGACTAGGCAAGGTGAGGGGTCATAGCCCAAGCCCAGCTGGAAATGGATTTGGGGAATATTAAATATTACAATGGTTAAATTAAGTGTCTGGACCATCAATTTGTTTCTGGGATTTGGGTATTTTTACAGAGAATATGAGCAGGGTGAGGATGCTGCCATCCTCAGCTCTGCATCCTGCCCTCAAAGCGAGTCCTAAGCCTTAAACTGACAGAAATGAAGCCTTAAAAATAAACTACATAACAAAGCAAAACATCAGCTTTGAGGGCAGAGCAGGGTAAACGCATCAACACAACTCCTGAAAGCAGATGCACCTGTTTGGCAGAGAATTTTGACCATTAAATAAGGAGAGTGTATTACTTTCCATCCATCCCCAGTCCAGGAACACTTTCCTAAAGCCATTTGGAAAATAATTGGGGGATAAAAAAGTCTATCAAAGCATTGCATACATGTAATGAGCTACGTGTCAAAAGAGGAGGAGTTTGAAGTACATCTTTAGATAATATACAATAACAGCATCCCTGTGCCCAGACACCATGTCCTATAAAGTATCCCACTTGGTTTCCCTTGTTCTGTTTTGATCAGAGGCTCTGAGTGTGGTTACAATGTACCAGCATGGTGGTAGAAGGTCTGGAGGAGAAGGGGTTTCTGGAGGTTCCATGTGTTGCCTAAATCTCTTGCTGAAAAATGTTGGATGTGCTTTGAGCAAGTGTTGACCCTGCTGAGATGATGCTCTTAGGGATGCTGAAAGCAATAACGTAAGTGGTCCTCAGGGATGGCAGCAGCTCTGCATCTTTCTAGGTCATAAAAAGGATGGGTGGAGGAATGAAGGAGAAAAAACCCAAAGACTCAAAATATTGTATTTTCATTAACCAAAACCTTGAAGCTTCTGTTATGCCAGAGCTCCCAAACATCACACCCAGATTTGGGGGGTAAAATAGTGGTTTTAATACACAGAAACGGCTTGAATGCATCATGTGGATTATCTGGGTTTGTTAGGGTTTTTTTATCCTTGCAGTCTCTTTGTAAGAAAAGAAGGGGGAAAAATTAAACATATTTCAGGGTAATTGAATTGTGCTCACATTAACTTACACTAAAATTATTTTTAATTAAATGAACTTCCCTTGTTTGTAGCTGGAAGCCACTTATGTGAGATAAAAACTCCATTCTAATAACACTGAGACTCACCAGCACTTAATTAGCATCACAACTCAAGGCTGACAAGGCAAGTAGGGAGGTGGGCTTGTGCTGCCGGGTGGGATTTTGGAGAGAGAAGCTCCCTCCTACAGCAACCCCCACCCCAGAGCTCACCCAGCACCGTGAAGAACACTGGGAGTGCAAATCGCACCCAGTATTTAACACAGTTTGTGGCAAAAGCAATTATAATTAACATTATATTAAATATTAAGTCAAGATCATAAAATGTTGATTGGTACTGATTAGCTGTATAATCCATAATTAGAAATCACTGCACCCTTCACCAGGTACTGCAGAACTTCGCTTATGATTTCAGTGCTAAATTAAGCGAGTGATCAGCTTTTGCCCTCAGTCTTCTAATACTATTTTGCATTTCATTTAGGACAGAAGCACATTCAGGCAAAGGAAGGCACAAGGTCTGTCTCCTCCATCCCAAAGGAGCTCACTGGTGCTGGAAGGTGATGGCCAAACAGACCTCAGCCAACCCCAACGCTGCTTGAAATTTGTATGCAGGACAGAGGGAGAAGGTTCCTTCTGCATTTATTATTCTCAAGAGGATGAAGTAAAAGGTAGAGCAGGGGATGTATATGTATGGTGTCCTTGCCCATGGTTGAGGACTGGAACTAGATGACCTCTGAGGTTCCTTCCAACCTAAACCTGTCTGTGATTCTATGATTTGATGATATGTATCCTCATGCCTCTTCACAAGCCACAGCAGATAAATCAGCACTGGGCAGCTCCAAGATGAGGATGTATGGATAGGATAAACTGGGAGCATGCTGGTAGTCCAGCAAGGAGATAGAGAAGATGATTATAGTACTGCAACATCTTATGAGAGAGCTGAGAGCTGAAGTTGTTCAGCCTGGAGAAGAGGAGACTGGGGGAGCAGGAAGTCTGATCAAAGCTGATCGATAGCTAAAAGTGGGTGTCAGGAGGATGGGACTGGGCTCTTCTAAGTGCTGCCCTGCAATGAGACAAGGGACAATGGGTTTAAACTAGAACATAAGAGGTTCCACACAAACATAAGGAGGAACTTTATCCCAATGAAGGCAGCAAAGCCATGGCCCAGACTGCCTACATTATTGGTGGAGTCTCCTGCTCTGGAGACAGTTCAATCCCACCTGGACTCTTCCTGTGGGATTTGCATTGGGGGATCCTTCTTTGCAGGGCAGTTGGACTGGATGATCTCTAGATCCTCTAATTCCTGCCATTATATGGTTCTAAGAGTCTTCAGTTTGATTTGAATTAGAAGACTAAACCCATCTGTGCATTGCTCATTGATGGGATGGGAACACCAGCCCTTTAAACCAGTTTAGAGGGGTCACTGTCTCCAAGTTGGAGAGCTGCTGTAGGAGGATGAGTTGTTTGAGGTTTTTGCCTCCCTACCAAGACCTTCCCCTGACTTTATGGGTGCATTTATGATGGACCTTTGAATGCTAGGAAGTGCTCAAGTTTTGCAAAAATGAAAAACAAAATCCACAATCCATAAGATTTTATGTCTTTGCCATCAATTCATTCTTTGTCTTGGCTGGAGACCCATCTGTGACTTTCCATCACATTGCTGAATCAAAATAACAGCATTCAGCAGAAAAGATGCCAAACCAGTGTCACCTTGGTCATCAGAAGGGAACCGTCTGTACCTACCTGAACTCCATCAGCCTCCTCACAGTGCTGCTGGTACACTGGTCCATGGGGCCCTTCATAGGCTGAGCTTGGTGTCCCCTGGTAAACCCAGGGATACAGAGAGCAAACACACACAAATGCTTTTATTTCTTTTCTGATGGTTGTCTTCAAAATCCTAGGGAGGAAATCTTCATCCCTTCTGCAGCTAGGACATCCACTGCTATCTTTCACTGCAATGACTATTGCCTGTGAGTGGAGCTGTGGAGTTGGGCAGAGCCCAAGATTTAAATCAATTAATTCAATCCAGTCATGATTCTGTAGCAATTTCCTCTAACCAAGGTTTTGGCCTAAAAGGCAGCATTAGGGACAATGCATGGAACCACAGATAGCAGGCCTACTGGTTGGGCTGGGAAAAACAGGATTATTGTGCTGTAGGTTCATATTTCCCAGTGATAGGCATCACAGGACTCCACACCTAGTGATGCTCACACAACCTTCTAAATGTTCTTATTCTTGTATTATTGCTTATATTTGTATTTAAGTAATAGCTTTAAGATTGCATAGCTCATGCCCTTCTTTAAAAGCTACTTTTGACTAGTCCAGGGGAAACCCTGTGGTTTATTATTCACAGGTTCTGCCCCAGCCAAGATCCTCAAGCAGTTATGTGTCCTGGGGAGATCTTTAGCTGCCCTGCCACAAAGCATCCAAACCCCAAGGTCACTCACAACTCTCCCCTGGGCATCCAGCACCCTGAAAACTCCTTTCAGAAAAGAGCACCAGAAAGCAGTTCCAAACCTGATGTGTTCTTTGCTGAATTGTCTGCAGAGTAGGGCTTTCCTCCAATAGACTCATATTAAGAAGACTCTCATGCTATGACTATCTAAAACAAGGTATTTCTACTTTTCCAGCACTTTATTAGGGAAAAAAAGAAGGCTTTAAGGCATAAAAAGACCCCAAAAAGCAGAATTTTCTCCCTGCAGGAGCTGCTGGGCACAAGGTGCTGCATCCCAGTATAAAACTGCCTTTGCACCAGCCCTCCCCTTCTGCCTCTGATGTAGGATGAGTCTGTCCAGCCAGCTTGTGTCATATTCAGAAATGGCTATATTTTCCTGCAGAACCAATGCATTAACTCAGGGAAGGAGCACCAGAATGAAAGCCTGGAGCCAAAACCCCCTTTGAGGTTCCAGCAATGATATTGCTGTAAAAGAAAGGAAAAAAAATAACAAACCCCCAAAACCAAGGAAGAAGGTCTGTGCAGTCCCTTCTTAAACACTGAAGCTATTTTCATTTACAAATATTTGTTTCAAGACAGGTTTACTCTAAAAAACCGGGATTTTCCAGCTTAAAAAAACCCAACACTTCACCTTCAAAAATGTCTTCCATTCTTTCTCCTTCTCTATTATGGTTTTTTTCCAATTAAATTAATTTAAAATCAGCAAGAAGTGTTTCATGCCCTAAGATGCTGAAAGCTCCAGTGTCAGCTGAAACTGGCACTTCTGCTCTCAGCTCCAGCCCTTGCTGCAGGCGTCTCTGCTTTGAAGCCTTTGAAGTGTTTGTGGGACAGGCTGAGGCTCTCTGCAGAGAAAGCCGGTCATTTCCTATATATTTAATGTGCCAAGTGTGTGGGGGGGGGGGGGACAGGACTTTTCTCAACATGTAGGGAAAGATCTGGAAGAGTTCTTGGTTTGCAGAACAAAAATGTAGGAGGAAAAAAACCTCACTGGCCCCCTTGCTGAGAGCATCTGTGAGGTCAGCTTAGGTTACTTTGATGTCATCCTGAAGATACAATTGACCTTTTAATTTTAATCAAAACATTTAGTTACTGAAAGAGTAGTCAGGGCCTGGAACAGGCTGCCAAGGGAGGTGGCTAAGTCACCACTCCTATATGTGTTAAAAGATTGCTTAGATGCTGTGCTTACAGATCTGTTCTTGTGGTGAACTTGATAGAGTAGGGTTAGTGGTTGGACTGGATGATTTCAAGGGTCGTTTCCAATCTGAATGCTTCTGTGACTCTCAAAGACACCAAAACAGGTCATATAGCTGTTTATGTAGGACTCACTCGCTGTTCCTGCATCAGCATCAAGATTCACACTTTATTGTACATAGAATCTTAGAATGGGTTGGAAAGGATCTTAAAGATCATCTAGTTCTAAAGATTATCCAATTCCAACCCCTCTTTACATCCTCATTATTCATAGAACCACTGATTGGGGTGAGTTGGAAGTGACCTGAAAGACCATCTTGTTCCAGTCCCTTTTTAAAATCTTCATTAGTCATAGAACCACAAAACAGTTTAGATTAAAAGGGACCTTAGAGATCGTGTAGTTCCAACCCTCTGCCATGGGCAGGGACATCTTCCGCTGACCAAGTTGCTCAAAGCTCCATCCAACCTGGCCTTAAACACTTCCAAGGAGTTGGTTTTGGGGTTTTTTTCTAACGTCGCTATTATTATTATTATTTTCCATAGTACCACCGAGAAAATATGACAGCTCCAGGAGCAATGTGCCTGTGGATGCCCAGCTAGGAGCTGTAAAGCAGGATAGCATAAAGCTACCACTGCCCCGGATTTATTTTGGGGATGTGATGCAATAAATGTGATTAATGGTTGGCTTTTGGAGTTAATTGTTTCACTCATGATGTAATGATCTTTATTCTGGAGGAGAGGTGTGTTCCTTGAGAGGCAGCATCTCCATCTGTATCTGGAATGAGACGCTGCAAAGGCACGCTGCCTCAGCAACCAGCAGGACTAATTTGATGGCTAATTTGTCTGAATTATTACATTTCCCTACTTTCTTTTTGGCAGGGACAGATTCAAAATTGATGCCTCTGCTCCCAGATGAGCTGCAGTCATTCCCCACTCACTGCAGTTACTCCAGCCTGTAACCCATGAGGTTAAAACACGAATAAAAGCTTCAGACATCAAAGCAGCTATTTCAGCCTGGTCCTTGAGCAGCAATTCCAGATAGTTTGGTGACCAGCTTCTCCAACAGATGGGTTTATAAACAAAAACAAAGACCTAGAGTTTTCTTACCACCTCTGAAACGGGTGAACAATTATATTCTGGGACTCTACAGAGATATTTGTGAGGCCATTTTGCCAGGGTAACATCATTCTTTACTGCTCTGATAATAATCACCACTGCACCATGAGAGACTGTTTTTTCATTTATTTCTTTTTCACAGTAAGCAGTTGCATAGTCACCCTATTTAAACCATTTTTGGATTCAACCAAGGCTTCTATGACCCTGCCTGCAAATATCACATTCAAGAAGAATATCACCCGCACTCATGTACATTACAATTACATTACAAGTTACATTCAGTAACTTGAACATAATCCAAAATTAGATGATTTTGAAATGTTTTTGATACTAGGAGAGAATTTTCATAGGGTAAATAAAAAGTGAGAAGAAAAGGAGAAGGTCACTGGGTGTCCAGCACTGATTTAGAAACAGTCTTTGCTAAGGAGACTTCCCTGGTCTGTTCAGGTTATTAGTACTGGTAACAGGGATCTGGCTCCTAAGAGAAAGATCAGCGAATGATTTAGAGAAAAAACCCATTTTTTTAAGTAAAGTTTTTCCAATTCTTTTTTTTTTTTTTTTTGGGGGGGGGGGAGGATATAAATAAATCTGCTTCTCAAATGTCAAGTAGTTGAAAGACTAAAAATAGATTGCTGGAATAAATACATTAACCCAGAAGACAGGACTGATGCTCTGCAGGCATCAGGGATTAAATAAATTCACTAAATTCAAAGTGGTTTTCCAGATAAGAGCTCTTTGTGCTGCAGCATGTACAGCTTATTGATTATAGGATTGAGGTGCTGCACACTCTTGTAAAATGTACTCTGGCTGATACGGCTTAATCCTGCAGTAACTTACAGCCCCGTGCACAGAGCATGGTACTGGCTTCTATTTTCTTATTTATTTTAATTTTCTTTGTCTCTAAATTTGCTGCATTGCATCTGTGCCCTCTCCCACCGGCCTTTCCCTGGGCAGTGTATGCTCAGGATGAGTGAGAAGAGGCACTTCAGAAGGTGCAGACTCACGATGAGGGGCTGGGCTGCCTGTCAGATGAAGCATCTCCCTTGGGTACCTTCCACACAGATGTAAAGCCTGAGCACTTCACTTCTCCATCAAGTTGTGAGACCTGGCTGCAGGGACAGGTGGTCCATGAGTGCTGGGGATGCCCAGTTGATCACAGAATTATGAAAGTTGGAAGAGACCTACAGGATCATCAAGTCCAACCATCAACCCAATGCCACCACAGTGTAGAGAGCAGGTCAAATGGAGCTACTTGTTCTGCAGATTTTACGTGTGGTTTTATGAGCCCACCGAGGCAGAAGACATCTGAACCAAGGTGAAAATATGCCCTGTCCAGCTAAGATGGATTTTGCTGGACAAAGATTAAAAAATAGGAAGTTTTGTAAGTCCTGCAACAATCCCTGAGGAGCTATCTACACCAACCTGGAAAGAATTTTGGTTAAGTTTCAATTAACACGTTTTCCCTAGCAAGAGTCCTTTCCCCCTCCTGGTCAGGTGTTGAACTGTGAAGGTTTCCTCATGATAACACAGAAGAACATTCATTTTCTCCTTTCAGCTCTTCTCAACTCTGCACTTTGCTCTGAAAAGCCAGGAGACCAAGCATGGAATTTTATCATATAATTTAGCAAGAAAGAGAAAAACATCCTCTGTGCATGCAGAAAAGCAGCCAGTGTGATGGTCTCCTCGGGATCGCTGCCCATCACCCAGCACCTTCCCAGCCTCAGAGCACCCTTGGCTGTTAATTTTCTGAATCACCAGTAAAAAGGTTGATCTGACCAAAGGGATAATCTCTTCTTATTAATTGGTGTCTCCTTGGTATGAGAGAACAGCTAAATGAAGGATGGGCAGGGGCTTGGATCCTGGGTAACCTCCTCAAATTCCCACATCTCCCACATGTTTGGCAAATCTCCCAATGTCTTACTTCACCAAAATCAAGCATCTTCATCTCAAGACATGTAGCCTCTTCTATGCAATGCTGCCTCTTGAGCAGGATCCACAGGGCCTGTATTTTAACACCCCAGATTCATTAATATTTGCTGCAGAGTGTTCAGTAAGTAGCAAATAAAGCAGGAAGTGTCCCAGATGTTGGAAAGAAAAAATGGAATTATTCATTGCTTACTAACGTCAAATGCTAATGTGAGAAAAAGCATCCTTGAAGAAATCCTTGACTAAAATTCATCAGAGTGATGTGAAATCACTGTTTTAATTATGCATCTCTGAATGTATTTATTAGCCCTGGTTCTGATCTGACTTACAGATGTTTAACAGTGATAAGGGTCTACCGCAGTCTTTGGAATTGCTCATGATTTAGAATGACAAAACTCAGATCAGAATTAGGTCCTTGTCACTACTCTACATTATCCTTTCATCAAACTTCTTCACATTCAACAGATGAAAGGGATCATGGTTTCTGCACTTTCAAACTGAGTTGTTTTTTTCAAAATTTCTCCTCCAGAAACAGCAATTCTCACACAAAATTTTCTCTGCTTCAGTTGTCTGCACTGCAGGAAATTTGAGAGTGAAGGAATTAGACTCTTCAGGCCACCAAAATAATGTTTTTGATTAAACACTTCAGCTAGCTATGAACATTGTGTTTTTCTAGGGGTGCTAATGACTCTAGTTGCACTGGTCTATCATGTAATTTTCTGGCTCCTTAGTGCTGTTACTGTTAGAATGTCCTCAACCCCAGGTGACTATTGGCCAGAGAGGAGATTATTTCATTTTTAAAACCCTTCCGTTCAAGAATTACTTCAAAGGCTTATGTTCTTTTTGGAAGAATCACAGAATCATTAAGGTTGGAAAGGACTTCTAAGATCACCTCCATAACCACTGGACCATGTTCCAAAATGCCACATCTACAAGCCTTTCGAACAACTCCAGGGATGGGGACCTCACCACTTTCCTGGGCAACCTGCTGCAATGTTAAACTGTTCTTTCACTAAATAATTTTTTCCTGATTTCCAATTTTAACTTCTTCTGGAGCAACTTGTGGCCATGTCCTCTTGTTCTGTCACCAGTTATTTGGGAGAAGAGGCCAACACAGGCCCCCTACAGTCTCCTTTCAGGTAGCAGTAAAAGGCAATAAGGTCTCCTCTCAGTCTCCTTCAGACTAAACAATCTCAACTCCTGCAGCCTCTCACCATCAGACACATCCTCCAATCCCTTTACCAGCTTCGTGGCCCATCAGAGTTCGTGCTCCAAGACCTCAATGTCTTTCGTATACTTTGGAGCCCCAAACTGGACCCAGTATTTGAGGTGTGGTCTCCCCATTACCAAGTACAGGGGCACCATCGCTTCATTCCTCCATGTCTTACACAAGCCAGAATGCTGTTGAATGATGGAGTTTCAAACTACTGCTTGTTCTAGAGCTTCTCCAGAAGGAGCAAAGTCTCCGGGGATGGTTTAATCCCCAAGGCATGAATGCTTGATAAAGCTGAATGTATTCCATAAATGCCTTGGTGACATTAAACTAAATTTTTTAAAGAACAGATGGAGAAAGTTAATAAATATTTCATTCTATAATATAAAACTCACTTCTATATTCACAACTTCGGGGATCCTCAGCTTCACTGATATCAATAAGTCTGATGGATTTCTTTCCGCATTCTCATTCTTCTGCCCTAGTGTCTCTTATGGGATCATCATTTCTGCATGCTTGGATTGTTTTATGGGATCAGCGGAAGGCAAGTGACTGTAAATCTTGACCTCCTCTGCTCCTGGATTATATACTTTTATTCTTTGTGACCATAAGTGTTCATCTCCACACTGAATAGATAATTAAATGACAAAAATTATTCAAAGGGAATTTATAGTGAGAAATTATCACTAGAAGAATGGATGGGGCACAGGCACAACCCAAGGAGAGCTCATGAAAAAAAAATTAAACAACCCATAATTTAGGATGGACAAATAAAATACTGAAACACGGGTGTATTTGTTTATGCCATGATACCTCTATTCACTGGGGAAAAAGAAAACCATCATGGTTTTTACCTGTAGATAATAAATCCTATTCAAACAGAAGTCCTATTAAAGGAAAACACTCTGGATTTTGCTTAAGAGCTGTGCCCCAAGCCTGTTAGTCACAGGAAAGAACTAAACTTTCCATGTGGGAATTACAATTTCTCACTGTGTCTGCCATGAGTTGTACAAAAGTAGTAGTAGAACTTGCTCCAAAAGGAGAGGAATGCCAAGCTCGAACAATACTTCAGGCAGGAACATTAACAGACATTTTTATCCTGCCAACAATCTTCACTGCACTCTAGAAGAGATTTGCATTACATTATTAATTAACTATGCCGAGTCAATAGCATGACATAAAGCTGGGGAGATGCATGTTTAGCACAAACAGGGTTTAGCAAGTTTGCTTCAAAATGTATGCAAATGAGTGCAGCAAGCAAGGGCCCAACAAACTACTTCAAAGCATCATGAGCCAGCCCGAAAAACATGACGAGATCAAATCTTTGTCATTTCTTGAAGATCTTTACAAACCTCTGCATATAAATTACACCAGCTCCAGTAACTTTCTGGTTTGGCGTAAGTTCAGGATTCATTACTCTTGGTGGAGTCACTGGGGTCTACCAGCCAAACTCTACTTGTCTCAATCACACATAGTTTGTCTTCTTGGAGCTGACCTTGTGCTACGTCTATAGAATGTGATGAGGTCCCATTATCTACCATAAGGAGCAAAACTACACATAACAGTGCTATTGTTCTCACATCCTTTATCTGAACTCTGACTGTCTTCCAGTTATGGGACTGGGGTCTGCCAGGCAACCTCTACTTATTTCAGTCATAGATCTTTTCTTTTTGGAGCTGACTCTTGTGCCACCTCTATAGAACACACCAAGGTCCCATGGTCTACCACAACAAACAAAATTAAAAATAATAATATCATCAATCCCATTCCCTTTGCCCCAATTCCAACCGTCCACTCTACAACCCCCAGTGACTAACCCATCTCAAAGAGCCCCAGTGTGGCTCCACTCATGGTCTGCAAAAGTCTTATGTTGTTCAGACGCATCTTCAGGATTCCTATCTGCTTCTGCAGCTTTTTGTTGCAGAACAGCACCAGGCTGCCCAGGAAGGTGGTGGAGTCACCACCCCTGGAGGTGTTTAAAAGATGAGTAGATAGGGTACTTCAGGCCATGGTCTAGGGCTTGGGGAGATGTTGGGGTGAGGGCTGGACTTGGATGTGCTTTCCAACTGTGAGGATGCTATGATCATGTGAATTCTGACCATCTTTCAGTTTTGGGGCTGAGAAGCCTCATGACCCTGCATCCAAGGAAAATATTAATTGCAGCGTAACGCAGTGCTGTAAAGAAATACTAATCAATTTGTGATAGGATTCATGCCACAGAAATTGGTTTATTCGCTTATTGGAAGTTAGGTTAGGTCCAGGTACATTTGTATCTTCAGAATCAGGGCTTTTCATGAAAAAAACCCATCAAGTTTCTCCTGCTTCCCGACATCCCATTAAAATGGTTGCCCTTTGACATCAATTAGAGCCAGCTAAAAAAAAAAAAATCATCCTTAATTGCTTTTCAGAAAGAGACATTTTAGTGTACACCATCACAGCCAGATTTGATTACCCCTTACAGGAAACAAGGATGCTGGGAACGCCTTACAACTCCAGCTCTGCTGAATATGAATGCGGGAGCTGCTGACAGCCAAGGAGATGCTTTTGCAGTGAAGGCTCTTCCTTGAGGTGCAAAAAAAAATCAGATGCAACCCACAGAAATGTCTAAAATTCTCCAAAGTGTAAAAAAAAGCTGAAGCTGGATGTTCAGCTGGGGCTGGAAGTGTTGGATGCTCAGTGCCCCATCCCCACCTCCACGTAAGAGCAAATGTAACCCTGCACCTATGCCAATTATAGCTACAAAACCCATCTAGTCCTCAGAAGTTGAGTGTGTTTGGCTACAAGGAGCATCACCCAAGGCTTTCTCCAATTTGCCTTACTCAAGGGACTTCATAATGTCTCTGCCAACCAGGTAGAAGAGGAGTCCGGACAGCAGAACCAGAGGCACCCCTGCTGCAGCAAACATGAAGGACCAGCCGTAATACACATGGACGGGCACATTGTCCATACATTTCTCACTTCTCTCCAGCAGGATATACTTCTGAAAATCAGCAGCAAATTCCTTCCATATCACAAAGAGAGACACGAGCAGGAGAAATAAAGCTCCTGGAAAGAGACAGATTAAGAGGAGTTATTCTCTGCATATGAAACACAGAGATAAATGTGTGAGAGCACATCTCCATTTCTTCTCACAGGTCCCTTGCCTCAAAGCTTAGTGTTGGAGAATTACTGCTCATGGCATTGCTCTGCAGTGAAAGCCAAGCCTGATGACCATGGGAGGGGCCCAAACCAGGGTGCCCATCCCCTGACCAAGATAAAAATAAAATAAAATAAAATAAAATAAAATAAAATAAAATAAAATAAAATAAAATAAAATAAAATAAAATAAAATAAAATAAAATAAAATAAAATAAAAAATAAAATAAAATAAAATAAAATAAAATAAAATAAAATAAAATAAAATAAAATAAAATAAAATAAAATAAAATAAAAATAAAATAAAATAAAATAAAATAAAATAAAATAAAATAAAATAAAATAAAATAAAATAAAAGCAAAAAAAATAAAAAGAATAAAAATAAACATAATTAATAAAATTAATGGATTATACCATGAAGCTAGAAAGGCTTTTACTGACAAGTGAGACGTCCTTTGCCCTCCCCTGGATCCAGACAGGAGAGCTGAGGCCACACTGAAGCCTGAGCAGCAAGCGCAAGGTCAGCATCTCACTTTGAGAGGTCCCATTGACCTAGGAGCCTCCCAAGCCTCACAGAATGCCCGTGACCCCAGCAGCAGATCTCCTGTGAGACCTCCCCACCTCCCATTTCCAGCTGCAGCCCCATCAGAGGTCAGCATCTATGGGAAGAGCTCAATCACACCTGAACAGCATCTAGAGAACAGGCACCTCACAGACCCTGCACAGCCCACAGTGCGTTTGGGGGCTCCAGTGCTTTAATAGGAACCACCTTCCCCGGAAAATTCCCAAAGTGACAGCCTTTGGAGGCTGCAGGTGCACACCCCTCATATGAAGCAGAAGAACAAGAACCTATATGACCCAAGCATTATTTGTGTTGTCACTTTGAAGAACATCCACAATGCATTTTAACGTCAATTACAAGCAAATAGTGACGGTGCGACAGCAGAGCTGAAACACCTCAGAAATGTCTGATCCTGCTCCCTCACAGCTGGAAAGGTGTTTTTGAAGGGTGCTGGGTAATGTATAGATACACACACACGTGCATATATGAATGAAATACATCACCACTTGTAGGGTTTCTATAGAAGTGAATGGTGTGAAATTAATTGGGTTGACAAGTTACCACACAGCTCTGGTGATGTGTTGTGGCTTCTGCTGGATGTAATTGCGCAGGTTGCAGTTTTTAACTCAGAGGTAGCTTCTTCTATATTTAATTGTTCTTCCCAGCAGCTCTTATGCTGCAAAATCCAGCTCCCATGCAAAATCAAGGAAGCAGGGAGAGCTGGACGTTGGTGTATCTGCTGGGTGATGGTGGTTCCCGAAGTCTTGGGTGGAGAAAATACATCAGTGGTTTAACTCTGTTTCTTCTTATGACAGATACAAGAGCATCCACTGCTACAAATTTCTGCTTCACATCCAGAAAGGGATACTAGTGAGATACTTAGCATGAGTCAGCAATGTGCGCAGGCAGCCAAGAGGGCTAATGGCATCCTGGCCTGTATCAGGAATGGTGTGGCCAGCAGGGAGAGGGAGGTTATCCTCCCCCTGTATTCAGTACGGGTTAGACCGCACCTGGAGTATTGCATTCAGTTCTGGGCCCCTCAGTTTAGGAAGGATGTTGAGGTGCTGGAGCGAGTCCAGAGAAGAGTAACTAGAATTCTAAAGGGCTTGGAAGGTCAGCCCTACGAGGAAAGGCTGATGGAGCTGGATCTGTTTAGTCTGGAAAAGAGGAGGCTCAGGGTTTACCTTATACTTGTTTATAANGGGCTCACAGCCCTCACTACGGAGCTTAGGAACATGGTTCAGCAGTGGACTTGGGATGGATGGGTTAATGATTGGACATTGGGTCTTGAAAGCCTTTTTCTACCTAAACAATTCTATGACTAAGTGTTAGTCATAGGATTTGGTCAAATAGGGTTAATGGACTTGATGATCTCAAGGATCTTTTCCAAATTCAATGACTCTATGATCCCCAGCAGTTGTGTCTATTGAACTACCTCCTATAGCCCAAGACTGCAAACTGACTCCTACTAATCTAAAACTGGTGTCACCATACAACATCTCAAGTTGTGCCAGGAAAGTCTGCGCTAGACACCAAGAAAAGCTTCTTCATTGAAGGAGTGGTCAGGGCTTGGAACAGGCTGCCCAGGTTGGTCTTGGAGTCACATGAAAACAAGATTTAGTGGGCAGAGTGGGGTTGGGTTGATGATTACACTTGATGATCTTGGAGGTCTATACAAAAAAGGTGGGGACAGGCTAGAGAAGGTTCAAAGAATTGCCATGAAGATGATGAGAGGTTGGAAGCCCTGTCATATGACGAAAGGCTGAGAAAGCTGCTATGTTTAGCCTTGAAAAGAGAAGACTTAGGGGGGAACCTTATCACCACGTCACAGTACTTACAGGGTAGCTGCAAAGAAGATGGCTACTCCCATCTTACAAAGAGTCCTATGGAAAAGACAAGGGCTGATGAGTGTAAGTTACTCCTGGGGAGATTCCCATTAGAGTCCAGAATAAAATTCTTCACCATTAGAACAATTAAACACTGGAGTCTTCTCACACGGAAAGTGGCTGATGGCCCTGTATGGGACAGTTTGAAGATCCAGCCTGACAGGCTGCTGGGACACCTTATTTAAAGTTTATTTTTCGCTTGATAGGTTGGACTAGATGATCCTTGAGGTTCCTTCCAGCCGGTTTTCTGTGAATCTATGAATCTCTTCCAACATTAATGATTCTGTGACTAGATGTCTACACTGCTGTTACTCCCCTCAGATGGGAAAATCCTTGTCCTTGCTGGACAAGTAGTGTAGGAGTTAAACAGCAGCTGCTTGCCCATTAGCATATGCTTTGAGCTTTCAATACCACTCAAATTAAGTGCACAAATAAATATTTTACACTTAATATCACAGCCGTGTGCTGAAAATACCAATTATTGTCCCACCATAAGAAACCAGCTATGTGCTGAAAGAGTTGCATGTCCTTTGCAAAATACAATATATTGATAAGAAGGCAATTAAGTCTTTATTACTGATGTAATTTAAAATTAAATTAATTAGATAGCTGCTGAGCCTTGGAAAGGGTTCTTTTAAAGATCAATCTCTATTTCATTAACGTATAATACCTACAGCAAGAGATGCAAATGAAAATGAGCCCTGGTGGGATGGGGGGCATGGGGACCATAACATACTTTGAATTCTCCTGTTTTCCTTTAAATAAGCAAAGTTTTCTTTGTTGAGTTGTCCCAGGACAATTTAGATTTCTTAAACTTTACCTGTGGAATAAATCAGATTAAATCTTACCAGCTCTTACTGAGGAGGGTGTGGAGAAGTGGGTGGCACCATCATTGAGCTCACCAGAAGCTGAGGTTAGGGAAACAGTCCCTCTCTTCACCCCTGGAGACTCAGCACATCTTGGAATGGAAAGGTTTATTATTAAACAAGTACTGGAGGTGATGGCATGGCCTTGGCATCTAAATTAAGAACATTTTCACACTCTGGGAAAATTATAAGAAACTGTAAAATAATCAGCCTTCTTCCCTGGAATAATTACAGGTGAGTGGGTAAGGAGTCCCTGGGATTTACACCATTGCCTTGGCAAGAAGAGGAAATCAAAAGGGCAGGTGCAGCTGCTGAAGGACAGCGTGGGGAAAAAGCAGGACTACTCAGCAAAGAAATGCTTACTTGGAAAAAAATAAATCACAAGAATTCATGAAATTGCCTGAAATTTGTCATGCTCTTAGACATCGGTAGATTCATGATAATGAGTGTCAAGATGGTCCACCTCCCTGTTACTAAAGCAAGTTTTTTGGCATTTTTTGCTTTAAAACTTTTATTTTGGATTTTTTTTAATCAAGTGATTAATTAAAGCCCAAGAAGTGAAGTTGGCACAAGCACCTGAGATACAGCATGGGTTTGGAGAAGTGTCAGCAAAGACCACATCAAATGGGTCCATTCCCATGGTCCTCTCAGCATCCCTGTGGTTTCTAGCACTGGAAAGTTAACCAGCTGGTCTCTCCTCTTCCTCTCCCTTTTCCTGTTTGCCTCTGTTCATCAGGATGTATTGAAAAAACTGCTACATTTCATCTCAACGCTGATGAGGTCAACAGCATCTTCTGGGGAGGGGTTAATTGCAAGAAAATCTTTCTGCTTTATACAGGACAAGGGACCTCAGAGCTCCATCTCCCCCTTCCAGGAGGGCTGCACCTTCACCATGAAGAAATTGGAGTCAGGCTTTTCCTTTCTCTTGTTTTATACCCTGGTGACACCTTTATAGCTGCTAAATGTAGGGACAGGTGAGTGAACTCAATCTTTACCTCTTGTTCTGTGGAAGCTGCTGAACTTTTGTGTAATTTGCTAATTACAGGAATAATGAACTTTGACTCATTTGCCTTTCTCACTCGTTCCTCTTAGAGGATGTTAATAACAAGGAAATGGAGGGGGTGACCTTCATCTGCCCTGCCATAACCATCAGACTTTACTGTATGTGGGGAGGCTGTGATGGCCAAAATGAAGATATTTGATGGGGAAGAGGAATCTGAGCACAAAATTCAGCCCTTTAACTCACAGGATTTGCAAAGTTGCCTGGTTTTTAATGCTGTCACCTCACATTAGAGAACAGTTTGGTCTGAGCACAAGCTGTGGTGCTCACAGGATCATGACACACCTTTGCCATGAGTGGGGATGTTACACAAACAGCGTTAGTGGTTGGAGCAAGTGTGGATGTTTATGGTTCATTATATGTCTGTCCTTTTCAGAGTAAGGTAAGATAATAAGCTCCTCTTTAGGTTGTTTAACTTTACCTGGGACTCACATCGTTATTGAAAACTTTGAAATATCACCATACACCTCACACTTGGCCTGGTTGTTCCCTCCAGAGTAGCTTCCTCACCCTGACCAAAACACCTGGTAGAGCTCAGATCCTTTTTTCCCCTTAAATCTACAGCTATTCAAGTGATCTGGATCTGGATGCAGCTTGCACTGCAAGCTCAGTAACTGCCCTCTGAGCCAGTAACTGCTACTTCTGAGCTCAGTCTCCAAAATGCCCAAAGGAAAGGAAAACCAAGAAGCACCAGCACCAAAACCCAAGAAACACAAGCAAAATAATCTCTGCAGTTCAAACATTTCCAGAAGCTGTAGAGCAGTGATCCCCTAGTCCTCTCGGTGACATTGGAGTGATAATTATTCATATTGTCATTGTTCACATTGAAACAAGGGGACAATTAGTCGCCGGGCAAAGTCTGCCTCCTCCTTGAAAGCACCGAAGCCGAGTCTGCAACAAAAGAACTGGAAGCAGAGCAGCACATGAGCTCTTTGCTCACTCAATTTGTGAGCTTCTGGGAGTGGGTGGCAGGGAAAACTGCTCAGCTGGGGACATGGACGTGCAAAGAAATTGGCAGCAAAGTTCAGATGGGCTCCCAGTGTATCTCCTGAATGACCCAGCAGAGGAAATCAAGATGGGTAGCTCTGATCCTGTGAAAGGGCTCTCAGAAATGCCACCCACCAAGCACTACATTTGCTATGGTAGCTGGCACACAGTCAGATCTGTCCTTTTGGAAGTATAGTAAATAAAAGGCATCTTGGAGAGGAAACTCAAAGGGATCTAATTGAGCTATAATAACCTTCACCCTTAGGCATCAAATTCCCCTGTCACACATGGAACTTCTCAAGTTCATGTTGGTCTGGGTATCCAGAAATGGCAGTGAATATCTGCACCAATAATACATTTTTGAGCTCTTCAGCGAAAAATGTTGCCCCATTAACCAGAGATGTGACTTGGTGATCTCAGTATGGGCTGCTACCCAACAGGGCACAGGGAGTTCGATAAAGTTGCACCTATAGGATGCCCTGCCAGGCCAAGGCATCCCGCAGCCATTGATGCACCTAACTGCCAGACCACACTCCCCCTCAATGAATAGCCAGCATTTTCACACTTCCTCAAGGAGAGATCATTTCTGCAAGGGAGGTTAATTAACACTGACCCGCAGGCCATGATTAGAAGACAAGACGCGTTTCCTCCTGTGCCAGTCTTTCCACATCCCACTATCTGCAGGAAAGGGATGGCTAGGGAGTTGAAGCTCTGTTAAATCTATTGTTCATACCGCTTAGAGCAATTATGCAAAGTATTTTGAGAAGTGGTAGCAAGGAAATAACCACAGAGTGGGGGAATGCATCCTGAATCCGACAGGGAGTCAGTGTCAAGCAGCATCCAGAGGTCTGATTTCAGAATACCCTTCCCAAAAATATAATAAAAGGATGAGCTGAAGCTCTGAACAAACTGCTGCCTCCTCACTACCGTTTAGACTGCAAACATAGCAGCAAGTCTCCTCCAGCTGAACTCACTCCTCCTCATGACAGCTAATAACAGTGATTGCTGTTCAGATTGAAGCTGCTTTAATACAAACCTCAATTCAACCAGCAGCATCTTTGTCTCATGCCAAGAGGTTTACGTGATGTGCAGTCAGCTCTTCTAGAGAAGTGTCACACACTATGCTCCATCCTTTCCATCAAGAAGAAGTCAAATAAAGCACAAAGCCTATGAAAGAGAAGGAATGCAGCAACTCACTAACACCCAAGAGAATTTTCTGACTGGTGTTTTACTTATCTGACTGGTGTCAGAAGGTGACCAAGCTCCATTTTTCCATTTGGGATGGATGTTGGGTGTTTTGAAGAAGCAGAGCTTGAGGTGAGGCAGCCAGCATGTCACATCTGAGAGGACCTTATAGCAACCTTCCTATACCTGTCAGAAGGCTAGGAAAGACTGCTCACAAGGGCAGTGGTCATGGTTTGAAGCTGAACAAGGGCAGATTTAGGTCAGACCTCAGGAAAAGTTCTTGAATCTGAGGATGGGGCATCCCTGGAACAGACCTTCTAGAGAAGTGGTGGAAGCCTCATCCTTGGAGCCATTCAAGGATGAGTTGGATGGAGCTTTGAGCAATCTGATCTGGTGAGTCCTGCTGGTTGTAGAGGGATGGACTAGATAATCTTTGGAGATCTTTTCCAACCCAACACATTCTATGATTCTAAAACGCAGATATTCAGCCCTGATCTCACAAGATGAGACAACTGCAATGCACACGTGTGTTAAGTGGCCAGTATCATCCAACAGAAAGCACCGGGACCTGATGGAGGTCAGGCAGCCAGACATCCTGCTTTCCCGAATGGCATCTACATGCTTAAAACCACAGGAATGTGCTTTCTGCTCAGCCCAACCAAGCATTTCTTGAACTGTAGAAAAGAGAGAAGCAGTGACCTCAGGCTTGCTGCCCTCACTTTGGTAGTGGGAGACCTGGAGGCAAATGGGAAACAGGCCAAAACGCAAAAGGAATTACCAGAGTCAGATAGGGCCAAACTGATTTAGTGCCTTCCAGCATTTTTAGACAAGTAAACTGATGTTAAACTGAAGTTAGAGGATGAGCAGCCCAGCTAATGACACTTGCTTAATTATTGGTATGTCTGGAGGTAATAGAAATTAGGAAAGGAGCTATAAAAGGGGTGGGAAGCTAAATAATGAGGGGAAAGAGTAAAGGTGATAATAGGGGGATATGGTGAAGCTGAGAGGGGTTTAGTTGGAGTTCCTCCAAGGTCAGTTTCAGGATGTTCCTTGTTATCATAAAGTAATAAATATTTTCATAATAATTTCATGAATGTTTTCAGCCCCAAAAATCTTGGGCACACTGAAAGCCCAAACTGGGAGCAAAGGAACTGCCTTTGCTTGATTCACATTGAGTTTGAGGAAGTAGGAGCTGGTGCAGGACACATCGTTCAGGCCAGGCTTTATGAAGTTGTTCACTCACCACAGCTCAGCTGAGCTCCAGCCTTGAGTTGCAGGAAGAACCCTTGTTCTGAGTTTGAGTTACCATTCTAAATCAAGCATTTCTCCTAGTTAAGCCAGTTATCCTTTCTCAAACACAGCAAAGTACTTGAAGGGAACATATAGGAAGGAGGGAGAGAAACTTTTCCCAAGGAGATCTAGTGATAGGACAGAGGGTTTGAAACTGAAGGAGAGTAGGTTCAGATTAGATCTTAGGAAGAAGTTCTTCAGTGCAAGGGTGGAGAGTCTCTGGAATCAATTGCCTGGAGAGGTCGTGGTGGCCCCTTTGCTGGAGATGTTCAAGGCCAGGTTGGATGAGGCCTTGAGCAACCAAGTCTGGCTGAGAGGCATCATTACCTCTGGCAGGGAGGTTGGAGTAGCTGATCTCTACCTTCCAACCTGAGCTAGCCTGTGATTCCAGCAGAGGAACAGGGAAATCATTGACTCCAAATCACTGCAGCTCACATCAGAGCCCCCGGCTCATCCTCAGCTCCTCGTCCCCTCCGTTGACTCACCCCCCCATCACCTGCACACACACAGCATTCCCAACCGTCTCCCATTCCCAATACTCACCTGAGGTGAGGAGGAATCCACCGCCGATTTTGTAGGATCGGGGGTTGACGAATGGCACCCCACAGACCAGTAGCAGCCCCCCCACCAGCCCAGCAGCAACAGCCAGGACAATGAACGCCGTCCAAAAGCCTCTGTACACTGCAGGGACAGAAAGAGGGAAAGGGAAAGGGAAAGGGAAAGGGAAAGGGAAAGGGAAAGGGAAAGGGAAAGGGA
>VZRI01002684.1:162340-176359 GCA_013397515.1 Upupa epops
GAAAGGGGAAGGGAAAGGGGTGTCATCAGTCCATGGAGGGTGAACCTGGAATGCTGCTACAGCTCTGGTATTATGGCACCAATGTGAAGTTCTTGGAAGTGACGCAAGTTCAGGTTGAATGTCACACCCTACATAATGGGATTAGAATGGATACTATGGGCTGGAAGGTCTGCCAGGAAAGAAGCCCACAGAAGAGAGTTGGGGAAAGAGTATGGTGCTTAGCTGTGCTCAGGTAGGGGATGGAATAGAAGATCTTGGAAGGAAAGGGAAGAAAACAGCAACATTTGGAGGGATGGGATCAGACTAAGACTTTGTTCCATTTCAATGAACACTTATGGGAGGTGCCAGGTTCCTGCTCTAAAATAAAGGTAGTTTTTGTTAACAGGACTGCAGGGAAAATGAGAGCGCATGGTTTCTTCCATTCATGGCCCTGCTCCACTCCAAGCAAGAGAACAGCTTCTCCTTCAGGCACTCAGTTTGGGATTTTTGCTGTGACTCCATGCAACCATCCCAACCAGAGCTGTGTGATTGGCATATCCCACTATTTCAGCATCCCAGTAGTCAAATATCTTCTCACCACTTTGGTCAAGGGTGGTGATGCCACCAGTGACCCTCTGATCCCTGTTCATCCAATCCCCTCAGATAAACCCTGTCTTGCTCTGCCTGGTGTTTTCTAGCAGTGCCAGTCAGAGGGATTTCAGCAAGCGGGTAGCACTGAAATGCTTCTGCACTTGAAAGAAAAATGATTGAGAGAAGACGCATTTTCCTCATTTGAAACCATTTTGTCAGGAGAGCCACTTAGGGAGAGATAAGTATCTTGAACTCTCCAAAACCACAGAATTCATTTTCATGTTTAACCTCTCATCACCTGTTTCTCTCAGGGAGCCTAAGAGGATGCAGATAAGGCAGAATTATCTCTTGAGCAGGTAATAGCTGGAGGAGAACCCAACCCCCTTCCCCATCCCCCCACCCCCCTTCTTGGATGGCCTCCTGGTTTGTCATCATTTGCTATGAGGATACATGGCTGTGGAATAAAATGAGCATTAATGGGGGAAAGCCTTTGCAGAGGGATTGGAACAGCAAAGGAACCCAAGGCTCGGAGAGGGTTTCATACCACAGGCTGACAGGCAGCAACAGATGCATCCAGAGCCCCTTATTTAGGATGGAAAAAAATAGGGTGTTCATCAGTCAGATCATTCAGAAACTAGACGTCATGCCTGCCTCATCTAAGCCCCAAAAAATGCCACTGCTGAACCCATTTGCTGCATACAGGTCTCCTTGCACCATCGGTGGGTCACAGAATCATAGATTCATTTAGGCTGGAAAAGACCTTTAAGATCATCAAGTCCAAACAATACCCTCCTCTACTAAGTCCACTATTAAACACCCCTAAATCCTGCGCCCTAACGCCACATCTCTGCAGCTCTTGAACACCTCCAGGGATGGTGACTCAGCCCTCTCCCTGGGCAGCCTGTTCCAAGGTCTGATGACCCTTTAAGTGAAAATGATTTTCCTAATATCCAATCTAAACTCCCCCTGGTGCAGTGAGTCCCCCAAATCCATTTTACACTCTGAGGAAGGAATCCTGAACTGCACAGCGAAAGGAACGAGCTGCCCTCCTTTCACCAACAACTGTAGTTTATTTTGTTGGGGTTTTGGGAGGTTATATAATGAATTCCTCATAGCAAAAATACAAATAAATAAATAAATAAATAAATAAATAAAGCAAAAAAAGGTACCGCTAAAGGCTAAGGAAAAGGTCAAGATGTTTGTTTGTGCAGAATGCCTGCCCGCACACACACACACACACACACCCCGGATCCCTGGAGGCAACACAGAGCTCTGCACACACTATTTAAAGAAATCAATTCATTTCCAAAAGAAACAAAAAAGATCATTGAATTAATTCTCTGCTGCTGCCACCAATTCACCGATTTGGCAAATTAAAATTCCTTGCAGCAGCTGAGCCATTAAAGAACTACAAAAATATAGAGAAACATAAATAAAAAAGGGGGAACCAGTTGAAAGGAGAAGTTCTCCAACTGTGTCGCAGGCAATGCATTAAAATTAAACCAGTTGCTTCTATGAATCTACTCATAATTTGGTCTTTAACTTATTTCTTCCCCTTTTTTCCCCAGTGTTTATTTATTTTTGTCTTGCAACAAATCAATGGCTGAGCTCTCCCAGTAAGCCAGGCTCTGGAAACAAGTGGGCACTGGGCTGCCACAAGCCTGCAACCCAGGAGAAATGTTTTTTCTTGCTTGCCTGAAGGTCCTGGATCTGGTGATGGGGCTGAAACCCTTGGCCTCCAGTTCCTCCAAGTGAGTGAGGGCAGGGGAAAGAGTGAATTTAACAGCCTCCCTTGCTCACAGAATCACAGAAGGTCAAAGTTTGGAAGGGACTTCTAGAGATCATCTAGTCCAGCCCCCCTGCCAAAGCAGGATCCCCTAGATCAGATCCAGGTGGTTTTAGAAAGTGTCCAAAGCAGGAGACTCCACAACCTCTCTGGGCAGCCTGTTCTAGGGCTCCATCATCCTCACAGTAAAAAAGTTTCTCCTCACGTTGAGGTGGACTTTCCTATGTTCCAGCTTACCCCATTATTCCTTGCCCTGTTACTGCACACTGCCTTAAAAGACTGGTCTCTTCCTCTTGAACCCCACCCCTCAGATATTTATGGACTTTAATGAGATCCCCTCTCAGTCTTCTCTTCTCTGGACTAAACAGTCCCAGCTTTCTCAGCCTTTCTTCACAGGAGAGATGTTCAGGTCCCTTCATCATGCTCATCACTGCTGGACTCTATCCAATAGATCCCTATCTCTCTTAAACTGGGGAGCCCTACCTGGGAGACCCACCACTCCAGGCGTGGTCTCACTAGGGTGGAATAGCGGAGTAGGAGTAGGGACTGAGCAAGCAGTTGAAGGTTGCGCAGTCATGGCCAGGCTGCGCTGTCTGTGGAAGAGAGAGGAAGTGGGAGAACACTTCAACGCACTCATGGATTCAGGCAGCCAATTAAGCAAGCCATTCCCTAAAGGAGCTTTCCAAGTCTTTGCATTACAAAGAGAGAAGCATAGCACTGACAAGCATCCATGATCTCTGCTCACTTGCCTGGGGAAGGGAGTTGCTGGGAGAGGAGGAAAGAAACCCACCTGCAGTTGTGTCGTAGGAAGGATGGGGGAAAGGTCCAAGAGCAATGGGCAGAGGGAAGAGATAGCCATGCATGCAGAACTTGGGGTGTGCTTGGCTGGCTGAAAGAGAACCACACACAAAAATCCTCTGTTGGTTTTCATGTTCTGCAAAATCACAATTATACAGTCATTCAGGTGGCAATGCCCTATGCTAAGCCTTCCCCCTGAAACTAGAATTTGGGGAATAAAAAAGGATAGAAACAGCAGGATGATGAGAGCAGGGAGATAGAACCAGATCTGAGACTGCTACCTGTACATCTCCTCTGCAGAACCTGAGCCTGAAGTGGCCGTCATGAGAGATGGAGCAACTAAAACCAGTAAAAATATTCCCACTGCTCTCTTCCTTGAGAAAAAATGTGTCTGACATCCTGAAATGGGCACAAGTGTTGGGGTGCCAGGTCAAGTTACCCTAGAAACTCTCCGCTTTGTAAGGAGGGAAAGCACAATTACAACGGAAGTGCCCCATCAATATTAATACCACCAAGGCTTATCATGATTAACAGTAATAGAATGAATGTTAAATGAATTAATTAATGTCTGGCTACTTATTTAAATATGTTCCCTAGCTCAAAGGAACACTTTATAATAGGTGGACATTAGTTCACGCTAAATTGACTATGGAATACCTATTGAATTAATTATTACATCCATGAGAGCAGCAAATTAATTTGCCGTGATCAATCCTATTATAATAAATACCTAAAGAAGTGATACAAATTTGCCAGTTATCAGAAAGAGTCACTTTACTGCGGGTAACATTCTGTTCTGCCATGAACTCCCATACAACACAATTAGATCACAAATTCTTTCTCCAACCTGTCTAGTTTTCTTACCCAAAAAGTTCTATGTGAAAAATCTCTGGTTGTTCGACTCAGGGGTGGCAGAAACTACTCCTGCAGAATTTTTTTTACAGGTCAGGGACTGGGAGGCAGAAATTTAATCCAAAATGTTTAATGTGCCTTTTTTGTGGGAACCCAACACACTGGCCCATGGGTACATTAATCATCTTGGAGCAGGCCAAAGCACCAGTGAGAGCAGGGTCAAGGTTTCTGCAGGGTTTAAAACCTTCAAAGAAGTTAGAATTATCTTCTTATATTCCATCCTTAATAATTGTTCCCAGGTTGTGGCATCTCAGCAAAAGTCTGTCCCCAAATTACCCACCGATGGGGCTGGTGACAGGAGTGTCATGGGGTGCTCCCCTTCCTTTGCTGTTTCCAGTGGAAGCATTAGGTTCACTGGGCCAAGACCTCACACTTTGCTGCATGTGAACCAACAGTTGGCAGCAACTGGTGTCTCAGAATGGGCTTCACTTCTCCTTCAATTTGTTTTTGAAGAGCAAATGTGCTTTCAGATAAATAAATAGTATTTTGGATCTGCCTGTTCACACACAGGGTTTCAAGGACTAAATAAAAGCCAAACAGGCAAGATGTAAAACAAAGGTCTTGCTGCCTAAGATCATAAACCCACGTGATGTGATTAAATGACACAATTAAATGGCATCAAGAGGGTCCTACATTTCCATGAACATCCACCTGGGAGCAAACACCGAGTCACAACAGGAGCACAGAGAGGGGGATCCAAGGTGGCTTTTGGTAGAGACAATGAGAACGAGGAAACATTAAATCAAGATGACTGTCTCCTCATCCCCAAAAGCCCATCTTATGCTTGTTTGCAGTTCAAACTGGGCGTATGCTGCAGATACGGTGTGGTGGCATCATACTCACTGTACCAGAAGGTCCAGATGGACTCTGAGTGGTCGTCACTGAAGAACCAGCACCGCCAGAAGAAGCCCTCATGGTGGAAAGTGAGGATCTCCTTCTGGGACTCTGTTGGCATTTCAGCCTGCAGGAGAATGGAAGCCCAAGCTGATATAGGGTGGAAAGTCATGTACTTTTCCGCTCAGATTGTTGCTACTTTCATTTTTTTATTGGGGATTTTCATTTGTTATTGGTTAAGTCGGCTTTGGAGGGGTTGGGGAACACCAACTGTGTCTTTGACCTTCTGCTGGTATCACAACTACAAAATATTCTGATAACAAAGCATCTTGTATGCCTTCACAAAACAGTTTCTTCTTTAATATCTTTAAAACACTGGTGGTCTGAGCTGAACCAGATCTGGACAGGTCTGTCAGGGGCAGAGGCCTCTGCTTGACTCCAGAATACAGCCCAACTCTAACACACCCAATGAGCCTCAGCCCAAAGGTTTCTCTTGCTTCTCTCCCTCTGCTGAGCCAAACAGCAGTTGAACTTATGAGGGACACAAATCACAGAACCTTGGAATCACTTTGGTTGGAAAAGACTTGTAAGATCTAGTCCAACCATTACCCACCACTAAACCATGTCCTTCAGATCCATATCTAAACAACTTTCAAACACAGACAACTACAGGGATGGTGACAATTCTTTCCTTTTCGTGAGTCTACTTCAACCCCCAGAGCAGAGCTCTGAGCTCAAGGTTTAGGTCTTTCCAGAAGGGAATCAGAGAATTACAGAATCACAGAATTATTGAGGCTGGAAAAGAACTCTGAGATCATGAAGCCCAGCCCATGACCTGACATCACCACATCAGCTAGAACATGGCACTAACTGTCACATCCAGTCTTTTCTTAAACACCTCTAGGGATGGCAACGCCACCATCTCCTTGAGCAGTCCATCCCAATGTCTAACCACCCTTTCCATGAGCAAGGGATTCCTAGCACCTAACCTAAACTCCCCTCATGCAGCTTCAAGCCCTGCCCTCTCATCCTATCACTAGTTGCCTTGGAGAAGAGCTTAACACCCACCTGTCTATAAATTCCCATTAGATAGTTATAGAGTGTGATAAGATCCCCTCGAGTCTTCTTTCTTTTCTCCAAGCTGAACAAAACAACCCCAGCTCCTTCAGCCCCTCTTCATCAGAATTTCCCTCTAGTCCCTTCACCAGCCTCGTTGCTCTCCTCTGGACCCACTCCAGTACTTCAAGATCTTTTTTGAAGCAAGGGGCTCAGAGCTGCACACGGTACTCCAGGTGAAGTCTCATTGGTGCTCAGAAGAGGAGGAGGATTATGCCAGCTTTTCCAGGGGGGTGCTGTGTCTAAGGCTTTCTGAAGTCTAGATAGACCCCATCCACAGACTTCCCCTCAGCCACCTGGCAGCTCACCAGTCACAGAATGAGACCAAGCTGGGTCATGCAGGACCTTCCTTTCCTAAACCTGTGCTAGCTGGGCCTGAATCCCTGATTCCCTTGTACCTACCACTCAGTGGCTCTTGGGATGATCTGCTCCATAACTTTGCCAGGCACCAAGGTCAGGCTGATGGGACTTAGTTCCGGATCCTCCTTCCATCCCTTCCTGTAGATGGGCATTACAGCCTCCAGTCATCCGGCACCTCCCCAGTTATCCAGGATCAGTGATAAATGATGGAGAGTGGCCTAGCTAGCTCTTGCTCCAACTCCTTAAGCACCCTGGGATGAATCCCATCCAGACCCACATAAACTTGTTGGGATCCAAGTGACACAGTAGCTCACTAACTACTTCCTCCTGGCATACAGGAGGGCTATTCTGCTCCCCTTCCCTGCCTACCAACACAGGAGCCCAGTTATCCTGAGGATGGCCAAGCTTTTTGTTAAAGACTGAGGTAAAGAAGGCATTGAACACCTCAGCCTTTTCCCTGTCTGCAGTTACCAGGTTTCCCCCTTTGTCCAATAAGCAGTGAAGATTTTCCCTGGCTTCCTTTTGTTATTAATGTCTTTATAATTATGTTTTTTATTATCCTTAGCTGACCGTTTGCTTCTCTAAGTCTCTTTCTACATGACCTCACAATATCCTTCGATGCTTCCTGAGTCACCTGCCCCTCTTTCCAAAGTTGAGACTCTTTTTCTTTCCTGAGTTCACGCAAACTCTCCCTGCTCAGCCAGGCTGGTCGCCTTCTCCACCGGCCCATTTTTCAGCACACACAGCCTGCTCCAGTGCCTTTCAGACCTCCCTCTTGAAGTCTGTCCAACCTTCCTGGACTCCTGTATCTTTCAGGGCAGCTTCCCAAGGGACTTTGCAATCAATCTCCTGAACAGGCCACAGTTTGCCCTGCGGAAGTCTAAGGTAGCAGTTTTACTGACCCCTTGCCTTGTTTCTCCAAGGATTGAAAACTCAATCATCTTGTGATCACTGTGCCATAGACAACCTCCAAACTTTACTTCCCCCACAAGGTCCTCCCTGTTCACAAGAAGCAGGTCCAAGAGGGTACCTTCCCTGGTTGGCTCTCTCACCAGTTGTGTGAGGAACTGCTGTTCTACACACTCCAGGAACCTCCAGGACTGTTCTCTCTCTGCTGTATTGTCTTTCCAGCAGACATTGGGAAAATTGAAGTCCTTCATGAGCACAAGGGGCGGCGATTTTGAAACCTCCCTCAACTGCTGATAAAAAATTGAATCTGCTTCTTTATCTTGGTTGGGTGATCTATAACAGATTCCCACCACAAAAACACTCTTGCTGGCCTTGCTCCTGATTCCCACCCGTAAGGGCTCAACCCTATCCTCACCTTCACTAATTTCTGTGCTTTCCTATGTCTCTCTAACATAGAGGGCCACTCAGCCACCTCTTCTCCCTTGCCTATCCCTTCTGCAAAGTTGATACCCATCAATTGCAGCACTCCAGTTGTGGGAGTCATCCTACCAGGTTTCTCTGGTGGCCACCACATCATATCTGTCCTGTTGTACAGCAGCCTGCAGCTCCTCCTGTTTGCTGTATAAACATTTCAGGGAGGGAGTCAAGGACACAGTTTTCAATGCTGAGGGGTGGCAGACCTTCTGGTTATCTGCGATACCACACTGCTCTGTAAGTGCTGGGCTACTACATTCAGAGTTCTCACTAGTTGGGCCAGTTATTTCCCTTTCCCTCTTCATATCTAGTCTAAAGCTCTATCAATGAGCCTTGATAACTGCTGCCTCAAAATCCTTTTCCCCCCTCTTGGATAGGTGCACCCCACCTGCTACCTACAGGCCAGATGTCTCATATAGTAGCCTGTGGTTGAAAAACCCAAAGCTCTGCCTGTAACACCAGTCTTGCATCCATGTGTTCACCTGAAGGTGTGCTTGTTTCTTCATTTGGGATGGCCGCTGAAGGGATAGAGGAGAAAATAACTTGCACTCCTGATCCCTTAAGCAGCTTCCCCAGGACTCTAAAATAGCATTTTATTGATTTTGTGCTTCTCCTCATAACCTCATCACTGCCCACTTGAAAAACCAACAGGGGATAATAATCAGCGGGGTTGACTAGTGTGGGAACTGCAAAGTTGAAGGAGGGACTATTACCAAAAAGCCTTAATAAAACTCCAGCCAAAACCCATTTTCTCTTGGTCACATGCAGTCTGGTAAAGGAGACATTACTGCAGAATTAGGGTTTGTGGAGGATGGCATAACTCCATAATTTGACCCTGCGAACTAGAGAAAGGAGATGGGACTCAATGGGGAGTTGTTAGTAGATACTTCCTTCACCTCAAGGGTTTTATGCATCAATTTATGACCATTTCCACAGCTCTGACCCGATCCTCCTTTTCCTTGCAGGATAAATATACTAACTAGGACTGCAGTAATATACAGCCCTCAAACTTCATCGGCTGGGTGGCTCACCACTTAGTGCCTCCATAGCACATTTAATCACTTTCTGGCAGATACTTGAGACCATCCTTATCTGTAAGGGACAGGATTTGCCAGTTTAAGATAGGGCAGAGAAGATAAAACCATAGTGCATTGCATGTAAGCGGCAACTGAAACAGAAATAATAGGAACAGTGTCCAAAACAGAAATAAAATACTCAAGAGAGAAGAATAAGAGCAGTTCTCACTTCTACCTGGTGCTTCTGACATTGCTCAGCCTTAGCAACAGGCATAGGAAAACTTGGCCAAGAGCGTTCTTGAAATGATTGAGATGCTTCTTCATGTTGCACAGTGCAATGTTTCTACTGTCACCGCTTTAAAGGACAACAAGAACCCAAACCAATATCTGAGACCATTAACCTTACCGTTCCCCAAGCACACAAAGTTTGGGTGGCACATCCTTGGTCATGATGACCTAGAAGAATCTGCTTTGGCAGGGAGGTTGGACTAAATGATCTCTAGAGGTCCCTTCTAACTCCTACCACTCTGACTCCATCCTCTGGGGATTTACTGTGCTGCTTTAAGTAGTGAAGTCAGTGTCTCCTGCCACACAGCTTTTTGATCCTCTATTGACATTTTTTTAATAGGGGAAAGTCATTTGGAAACATGACTCAAGCACAGTGTCCTACATTTGACTATGGAGTTCTGAAGTGAAAGAAAATGTTTCTCGGTGGCATCATGCTGTCCCCCAGCCTAACTCACCACACCAGAGGAGGAAAAGTTTTTTTAAAAAATCAAACCTAATTGGATTGAACTCTGAAGGAACAAGAAGCCCTCACACAATGAGGGTTTTCCAGTCACTTTGCAATGGAAACCTCCCATTGATCATCACAGAAGCAGTTTTGGAGAGTGGGTGGCTCAAGCAACTGAACTGATTATTATTTCATTGAAGAGTTAGACAAGAGCAGCTAAACTCATACATTCAAAGGGCTCTTCTACGTGTGACACCAGCCAACAGCCCCAAAGCATCCAACTGCCAGCCAAAACCAACATTTCCCACTAACTATGACCCTATATTTCTATATTTATGATACATATGGCTCTTCTGGTTGGATAAACTCTTCTAATTGATTAAACTCTTGTTTACCCTGTTCTAATTCTGACCTTCACCTCTGTTTCCTGGACCTGCTGGTTTGCATTTTGAAGTGAGCCCAGACTGACAGGTGACTTCCAGATTTAAAAAACCTTTAAAAGCCAACATTTCAAATTCCATAAATAAGTCCATTCTCCTAAAGCAAGGCTAGATTAGGGTTTACCTCCTGGGTCTGCAGAGTGCTGTTCCCACTCTCAAACACACCACAGGTCTCCGTAGCTAGAAGCCAGTAGTCAGTCCCAAAAGCAATGAGGAAAAGAAGGACACCAGTGCCGCCGAGGATCCCGGCTGCAAGGGCAGCTATTCCAGCCTTCATGGGGCACCAGATAGGCAGCAGAGCTGAGAATCAGAAAAGAAGGAAAATGCCAACGTTTCCAGGCGCACTGAAAGAGGGGGACAAGCAAAGTCCTATTTTTGGCCACAGATTCTCATCTCCTCTTGGCCGGTGTGTGTTTCAGTGGGTGGTGGGAACAGGACTAATAAAAGCAGATGACCTGGCACAAGCAAACAGCTGTGGCATTAAGGAGCATAACAAATAGCTATGGAGACAGAGCAGGAAGGGTTCCAATCAAACACATGGCCTCTCATTTCAGCAGCACAGGGCAGCCCTTAGTCTCAGCTGGTAGGTCCTGAGCAGTTAAAACCCCTCTTGTGCATGAGATGAGGCTGTGCAGGACTTGGGGAGCTCTTCACTCATGGTAAAGAAAAGGTCTGTACCATGACATGGAATGTACAATTTCCACAGCGATTGTTGTGAGTTTATTTAGATGTTAGGAAGAAATTCCTCCCTGTGAGGGTGCTGAGAGCCTGGAGCAGGTTGCCCAGCAAGGCTGTGGCTGCTTCATCTCTACAAGTGTTCAAAGCCAGATTGGATGGGGCTCTAGGTCTGGTGAGAGGTGTTGCTGCACACAACAGGGTGATCTCTGAGGTCTCTCCCAGCCAATCAGTGTGTGATTCTGTACCCATGTTCTTGCAAGTCCATTGGAAAAATGGCACCTCTGGAATAGCATCTACAGCTCCTGACTCCTACGCCAATGCCACTTTCACACAAGGTAACCCCACAGATCCAGGCAGTAACACTGAAACAATGCTGATGTCTTAAAATACTGGATGCTTTCAGAAATGATGCCATCAACCCATACAACCACATCTAAATTGGGAAGGGCCACATCGAGCCAGACCAGGGCACAGCACCAGCTGGATATACCTCAAATCTTCTTGCTGTGTAGTTGCACAGACATTCATTGTCTCTGCTGCCAGTGAAGAGCAGCCTGTGCAGCCTCCACACCCCTCCCATTGCCTGAGCCTGCTGTGGGTAAAGTGTCTCGGGCAAATGAGGACACTCCAGCATGGAGCTCCATTGCCATTTGCTTCCTAATGTTTTTTGTCTTCTGCTGGAGCATCTGCTGCAGATCACTGCCAGGAACAGGACTGCCAGACAAGGAAGATGATAATTTCTGTAGGGCAATAACCATATTTCCGTGTCATGCCAGGAGGCTGGGGGATGAAGTTCAAATTACAGTGAAAATTCAAGTTCAGAATTTCTAACCTTAGCCTTAGCCACAGCATGCTTTAAAAAGGAGGATGGATAGGCAAAGACATTGATTTCCTTCTCCTATGGGCTGCTGTGTTGCCAAATTAATCTCCAAATCAATTTAATAGTTAAAGTTAACTGTGAACATATGGCCATCTCAGAGAAACCACACACTGGTTAGGGAAACTGGAGAGGGCTGGGTAAAACTTTGACTACACTTGTAGCCAACTGTTGAGGCATATGGACTGATGAATGTGCTCATTCTTCTTCTATGAGGACAGGAGACCTCAAACTATTATAATTTATTCTCTTCTTTGCATTATTCTTTCTTAAATATTGCAAGGAGAGCTTTTAAATAATAAATTGGATCCCTCCTCCTCACTGTTGCAGTGGCAGAACTGCTGTTTGTTTAACCTGGCCATGAGCACATGAAGCATCTCAGAGGATCTAGGAGAGAGGTCTCTGCCTGGAGAAATCCCCACACTGACACATGGAAAAAGGAAAGGTGGGACAGGTTGCAGGCTTCTCATGCAAGGTCAAAACTCAGGCACAGTCTCCATTAATTAGAGTGGGACAGCAAGAGAGGCAGAAGATATCCATGCATCTGGCATGGCAGGGTAGATAGAGGCAGAGGAAGGCACTAGGTTGCTGCAGGATGGGGCCAATGGGTTGTCTCAAAGGGTCCTTTTACTCCTTGGTTCCTCACTAAAAATGGAAGAATGCCTTCTGGTGGGTGGTACAATGAGATGAAAGCCCCTACGGCAGGGCTGATCGCTGATCGTGGCGTGACCTTAAGACAAGGAGCAGTGGAGGTGCACCAGATGGGATAGCTGTGATACAAAGGTTATTCTCAGAGAAGTAAAACATAATAACCCTTTTCAAGTCCATCCTAGGGCAGACCAGGCTACTCACCCTTTTTCCATAGGTCTGAGCCACCATAACTTACCCTTACCCTGTGATCTGGTCACTAAGCAGTTAGTGATGACTGAGATGAGATTACCTCCTCGTATTGAACATTAAATGGTTGATTAAGTGCAAATTGTGATATAGCTGGAGTTTAGGGCCATGGTTTAGCAGTGAGCTTGGGACAGCTGGGTTAATGGTTGGATTCTGTGATCTTAAAGGTCTTTTCCAACCTAAATCGTTCTATGATTCTACAATTCCGCCACCAAAATAACCTTAAACAGGTGTCATTGCAATCATTTGCCATTGAACTAAGAAGTTATACTAGTTAAACCTGTCTGAAGTGACAAGGAAAACCAGTAGCTGTCAATTCTGGTGAGCTAAAACTCAAAGCCAAGCTCAACAAATGGAGCATCTTTGGCAACACTGGAAGGAGCTCAGTGAAGATGAGGTTTGCACACCAGGAACGAGGGGGCTTTTATTGCAGCTTACACTGCAAAAGCATAAAATTTAAATGCAAAGTGGGCACTTGTGGGTTTTTTTAAGTTTAAAAAAAGGGAATTAATGCAGAGTTCCACGTTTCTGCGAGTGCTTTCCAGTCAGCTGGCTCTGGCACTGCTGTTTATGCTAATGCACATTCACATATTATTGCTGGTTGCCATTTGGAAGGTGTCCTCAGTAATTCTTGGTCCCATTGGCATAAAAAAAAATCCCCTGCGTGGCTGAGGCAGTGTAGCTGATGCCCAACCTTGGCTCCTCATGGGGTGTAATGTGCCCAGCCAAATATTTTCCAAAGTCTTGGGCTGTGGAACAGGAATTGAGCTTGCAAGGTCACAAAATGTCTCTGTGCACTCAGGTCTTCCTTCTCCTTGGTGCATCCCCAAGTACATGCTCAAAACCATCTCACACCCACCCAGCCACCCCAATACTCCAAAAACGAACATCCTGTCACACTTTCTGAGCCTATACAAAATGGTAATAATGTTGGTTGTGCCTCGTAGCTCATGTTGAAATCTCTGGAGAGCTTTGTCAAAGCTAAATAGGAGTACCCAGTGAGCACCATAGAGTCATTAGGAATCAGACAGGACCTCGAAAAGTCATCTAGTGCGGTCCCCCTCCCACAGCAGGATCACCTAGACCAAGTCGCACAGGAACACATCCAGGTGGGTCTTGACCGTCTCCAGAGAAGGAGACCTTACAACCCCTATGGGCAGCCTGTTCCAATGCTCCATTACCCTCATTGGGAAGAACATCCTTCTAATATATATATGGAACCCCCTGTGCTCCAGCTTGCACCCATTGCCCCTTGTCCTGTCACCAGATGACCCTGAGAAGAGCCTGGCTCCATCCTCCTGACAGCCACCCCTCACAGATTTATAGACATTCACAAGGTCACCCCTCAGCCTCCTCTCCTCCAAGCTAAACAGACCCAGCTCCCTCAACCCTTCCTCATAAGGGAGCTGCTCTACTTCCTTCATCATCTTTGTTGCTCTATGCTGGACACCCTCCAGCAGCTCTGTCTCCTTCTTGAACTGAGGGGCCCACAACTGGACACAATACTCCAGATGCAGCCTCACTAGCGCAGAGTAGAGGGGGAGAAGAACCTCCGTTGATCTGCTAACCACCCTCCTTCTGATCCCCCCCAGGATGCTGTTGGCCCTGTTGGCCACAAG
>VZRI01002684.1:176602-201262 GCA_013397515.1 Upupa epops
CCACACTGCCTCAGTTTGGCCATAAGGATGCTATGTGAGACTGTGTCAAACGCCTTCCTGAAGTCAAGATAGACCACATCCACTGCTCTGCCATCATCTATCCACCTGGTAATGCCCTCATAGAAGGCTATCAGGTTGGTCAAGCATGACTTCCCCTTGGTGAAGCCATACTGACTGTCCCTAATGACCCTCTTGTCCCTGATGTGCCTAGAGACAGCATCCAGGTGAAATTGTTCCATCAGCTTTCCTGGGATGGAGGTGAGGCTGACCAGTGTAGAGTTACCTGAGTCCTCCTTCTTACCCTTTTTGAAGATTGGAGTGACATTTGCTAACCTCCAGTCTCTAGATCCCTCCTGATTCCCATGGCTTAGAAAAAATGACGGAGAGTGGCTTAGCAATGACTTCCGCTGTATCCCTTAGCATGCGCGGGTGCATCCCAACAGGGCCCATGGATTTATGTACATTCAGTTTGCTCAACACATCCCTAATTCAGTCCTCATCAACCAAGACAGGCTCCTCTTTTGCCTCAATTTCTTCTGGAGCCTCAGCAGTCTGGGCTTTGATAGCAGGACAGCTCCCAGAAGTACAGACGGAGGCAGTGTTCCATGATCCCTGCACATCAGAAATAAATACCATTTAATTACTGAGGAAAACAACTCCCTCTTTCCTCCCTTAGCTGTTCGGGTGCCAGCAGGGAGCTGCCATCAGGGTTCTCTTGTCACCAGGATGTCACCACGACAACACTTGGTCCTATGTGCATGAAAAGGGAACTCATATCCTGGGCATTTTGGTGACCTTTAGTTCCTAATGTACTGTATATTTTTTCCCTTAAGTTTTAAACCCAAATTGAGAATCTCCCAAACATCTCCGAGCAAGAAGCTGGGGTGAGTGATTTCTCACAGAACCAGCACTTTACCTTTTGATTGGTTGTGTGATCTGTGCACACTGAAAAATGGTTTGCTGTGCAGGTAGATAGATGAGTTTTCATTGTTTCATGCAGAAAGTAGAGAGTTTCTTTTAATTTTACAAACCAATGTGATTTCAGGACTGCCTTCAGAGGCTCCCCCAAGTCCCTCTGGGGATCTGCAGACCTTTCCACACTGGATTTCACCCTGATGATCTGTCATGCTCTGAAAGATGCTCCACATACTGTTTCCTAAGGCAGACGGTTTGAGCCTCTCTTGTGGGGTCTCTGCCTTTACTTTCTCTTCACAAACCTCACAACAAGAACCCAAGTAGAACAGAGCCATGCAGACCACAAGGGCTATCCAAGTTCTCCCAGCTTTGCCTCGGAAACGCCACCAACATTCCCCAACAGTTTTGCAATGAGCAGCTCCACAGTGTGTACTGCAGGGCATGAGACAACAGATACCCACAGTGACCACTTGCTCCTTTAAACCTGCATTAAAACCATAATCACCAGTTCATCTCCATCTCATGGACCTTTTTCATTTCTCCCATCTGCATGGCTCTTGGAAGAAGTACATAAGCCTGGACTGTTGAAAGATCCTTAATGCTTCTTTTGGGTTTGAACACACACACAGTACTCGATGTCAGGAGAGAAAAAAACTCCAATTTGCCTCACCTGCTTCTCGAGTGTTGCCAGAACTTTCCAGCATTAAGCCATTCTAATCTCCTTTAGGAGTCATGAAATAAAATAAACACAAGCATCATTTTCTGGGCAAAATATGTAGAAATAAAGGAGTCCATGTGCTGAGCACAAATCCTTTTGGAAGTTGTGAGCACGAGGGAAATTTATAGCCTGCTGTTTAAACGTGGTTGCTTGATCTATGTGCCCAGACTTTCCTGATGGAGCTCTGGGGCTCTGGCTTTGCCACTGAGCTCCTCCCCATCAATAGCAACTTCTGCCTATTTTAACCTTCACTTTTCAAAAGGCTCCTGTAAACTTCCAGAGTGAGCATGGAGCAATAACTCTCTGAACTACTAAAGGAATCAAACTGATGCAATTTATTTCCACAGAACCATGCAATATTCAATGATACACCCAATCTGTGTTTTGAACACTTTTTAAAGGACTAAAACCCTGGAAAGAATTAATTAGCTATGCTCTGGAGCCGCAGCTTTTAACAGTTTTCCACTCAGTTGTAGAATTTTAAGACCACCAACACTGGATACCGGCAAAGATTATCAAAGGTATTCTGGGCTGAAATACAAACTAGGCAGAGGGCTTGGCCACTAAGCAACTGGAAAATACCTCATGAAAGCTTTAGCCTTGCTATTATACTTTGTAAAGAAACTTTTAAGAAAAAATCCATAGTATCTAGAAGGTGAAGTGTGGGGCAGGGTGACTCACTGGGAAAGTATGTGCTGTGCAGAATATTGTCTTTGCTGCATATCAAATAAATTGTTAATACAGCACAAAGGTATTTATGGTCCCAGCACCACAGAGCCCAGTTGAAAGGGATTAATGGGCTGGAGTCTGCACCGAATCCAGCCCATGTGGCTGCTGGAGCAGCGTCTGCAGCCACAAGCCATTGCACCACACACCTAGGATTGCTGAGGCTGGGAGAGGCCAGCATCCAAATATCTCTTGTGGTGCTAAAGCATGATGAAAATGTTACATTTTGAAAGAAGGCAAGCAAGACGGTTTGGTTTGGGGCTTGGGGCTTTGGGGGTTTTTTCCACATCAAATCAAATTTCAGCTCCATTTTCCTTCAAGTGTCCTGATTTTTCCAACATTTCTGTTGCCTACTATAATATTAATACATATATTAATATTATAATATATAATAACAACATCAACACTTGCTAGCCCAGTCATCTGTTGATGTCTTTGGCAGCCCATAACTGCTAAAATGAGAGAGCTCCCATTTACATGATGGAAACTCAGTGGGGAAACGGTCATTATTTAAGCATCCAACACCCAGATGCATGACAAGGTGAGGATGGTACAGACATCCAGATATTTTGGACAATAGCAACACACTTCAGATGGACAAAGTCTAAAAATTAAAATCTAAGCCTACAAAAAAAACGCCAAAACCAACCAAGCAAGAATTGGCCAAGAGATCCATAAAGTTTCTGTCCCTGGTTTAGGACATAAAAATCTTGATTGAAAACTTGGCAAGAAATTGTATTTATTTTCCTTGTTGTTCTCCAACTGTAGAGAAAAAGGACCCATCTGAGTAAAATCTTCTAGCTATAAGGAGAAATTCTAAGTTCTGAGGACATTAAGCTGCAGGTAATCAGAGGACACATCAACCCCAGACAGCTAAGGGCCTTCAGAGTCAGCATGTTTCCCCACACACACACTTACATACATGAACAGCCCCCTTAATGCTTCTCGTAACAACTCTCAGATGACCCCTTAACGCAGCACGTTTCATTGGACTGGAACCATGGTACATCACAACATACTCAGAGATGGGTGGGTTTCTGTACAAAGCATCGACAAATCCACGCGGGATGGGTCGGGTCACAAATTTTAATAAACTACCTGAAGATGGCAATTCGTTTAGTCTAAAATCAATGCATATACACACAGAAAACACACACATGAGCCTAAAAGGTCCCTTCTTCATTTGCAGTGATGTGAGTTTCCTGTCACAGGACAATGAAGAGTTGCCTTCAAGTCACAGTGAACTGCATCAACTTATAAAGGACTTTATTCAAATGAAAATGAGACCTTCACATCATTGCAAAGTAAGCACACAGCATTTCACACCTTTAATTTAAACAGAGAGGCCAAACATACCAGGCAGTGGTCTCCTAACAGATTATTTTTGCATGCAAGGAGATGTGCTCTGGAAGTCCAAAGTTACTGTGGAGGAGAACACACACATTCCTACAGAGATTGGAACCGGATGCACAAGGAGGTGGTGGAGTCACCATCCCTGGAAGGTTTCAATAAATATGTAGAACTGGTGCTTGAAAATGTGGTTTAGTGGTCATGGTTGGGTTGGGTTGATGATTGGACTTGATACTCTTGGGAGTCTCTTCCAACCTTAATGGTTCTAGTATGCTACCCTACAGTCTTGTTTATTTCAGAAAGAGACTCTTACTCAGATTAAATACTTTGGGATCCTTCAGTGCAGAGGAAGGGGAAAAGAAAGGAGTGTTTGCAAAGAGTGTCATCCTATCAGGTTCAGCTAAGGACAAGAGTTCAAAGGTTTCAACACTTACCTGGAGTTTCAAAGAAAACTACCCAAGTGTGGAGACATCTGTCTTCCTCAGATGCTGTCTCTGGAGTTCACCTGCATCTGCTCAATCAAGGAAATCACACCTCCCCCAGAATTGCTCCATGGCAGTGAGGTTTTGGGTCCTGGTCTCTAAGGAGACACCAAAAAACCTCCCCAACCCTGCAGCATTCAGCTACAGCAGCAGAGATCACCTTGGAGAGTCATGGCATGTTAGGTGTGATGATCAATCAATCAATCACAGCACAAGGCTTGACCATCGACTGAAGAGCTGCCAGACTCATCTCCTGGTATCACTCCTGGATCTGGAGCTTCCTTGTTTTAGTTTTTGAAGTGAACCATCCCTTAAATAAAGTTTAAGCTATGATTAGAACCAAGTCTTTATTTAACTATATGATTTAACTTTGGACTTCAAGTGATGCATAGTCAGGACCCATCAGTTCCTGAGGACCGGAGGAGCTCTTTGGCTGTCTCTGCTGTCTCTCCTGGTGGCACACTCCATCCCATAATGTAACCCTCCTCAAGATCAGAAAGATTTTCTTAACATATAATCTAAATGCTCCCTGCTGCTTAGCCTGTCCCTGCCGATTGAGAAGATCTGATAGCTCACCTTATTAAAACATCCTCGCGTGCAGTTGTAGACATTTTCACCAATTTTCTGAGACTGAAAAGACTAATTTTCCCTAGATCTTTCTTAGAAATTCTCTCTGAGACATCACCTCACACCACTAATGCCCAGCCATGCATCTTTTCCCTCTGTTCCTGTTAAAAACCCAACATTAACAAACAATCACATACAACCATGCACCCTACCCCTGTTGTTCTTTTCAAGGTGCCTCTTATTTACATTATTGACAAGTACAGACACACAGTCAGATCCCTCACAGGGAGGCAGCAGCATCACTTGGGCTTTTACATCTCCACATTCAGCTCTTTCTCCATCTTGTTCTTCTCGCCCCAGGCCACAGCACTGGGCAGTGTAGGTGGGATCACACACACCGACTTGGAGCGGTTCTGCTTCACCTCCTGAACCTGTTCTGCATTCCCCACTGTGGGAAGAGAAAACACCAACTTGCATGAGAACTGCTCTCCTTTGAGGGTCAGCAGGAATGAAGAAACACCAAGAATCTCTGAGGCAGTGCTGAGAACCTCTGAGGTAGCATTGAGAACCTCCAAGGTGGCCAGCTGCTTACAGGGTGTGAGTGACCCCACCACAGGGATCACTTGGCAGTTGTAAAATGCTGACAGTGATCAGTGTAACAACAGCAGAAAAAAGGGAAACCCCCCAAATGGCAATTTATGCCACAGCTGAAACCCTATTTTGTATTTTGAAATAAGTCACATTATCTGGATCATGACATCATCCTTCTGGCAGTCCCTACCAGCAACTTTGCAAAACAAATATTCCCATCAGCGACCCCTTAAAAATCACTTTTTGAGGGCAGGGCTCCCTCCAGAACACCTATACATCCACACTGCTGTATCAAGTGATCTTTTTTGGGGGAAAATCTCTTGCAAACCTTGGTGCAGATGAAGTACCAGCTACTCTATGTCTCCTTTTTTAGAAGGTTTTTAATTATTAAAATAAAATGTTGTAAGATAGAAAGACACAGGGAGACTGAAAGGAAATTCTTGCTGCTTAAGTATTTTCCCAGTTCATAGTGGGAAGGAGCATTTTCTTGCTATTTTCAACAAACACTGAATATTTCCCATCACCTCTTTTACAGACGTGACTGCTGAAAGGGGTTGGGCCAAGACCAATAAAAATTCAGCACCCGGTTTCCTACTCATTTTGGTTCAGAGGTTTAAGTCTCTCTGTCTACAGCTTGGAGCAGCTGGGATGGGTCTGAGGCTTCACTGAGATGAAACCTATTTGAAGTGAGAAAATTAGGTTCAAGTTACCTAGAAAGTGAGCTTGGGATGAAGCTGTGAGATATTCAGCCACTGATCTTTCTCTCCTAGACCTTCGTGGGGCAGTCTAAGTGCATTTTAATAATAAATGGCAAGTAAATCCAAAAGTATTTATTTTTTGAAAGTCATTTGGCATAAACTTCATGTTTTGAAGTTTCACTCATTTTTATAATGTGTTAGTGTCCCATAGGCAGAGTCACGGGCAGTTATTGTCACACAGCCTGGTTCAAACACTTGCCTGGCTGGGTGTGAGACTCTGTAAAACTCTATAAATTCATGTACCAACTTGCAGACTACAGGTAATAAGGTCAGATGCCTGGCTGGGGGCACACATCCCACGGCTGTGGTTCCCAGCACGTTGTTGGCCGCCTGCAGCTACCTTGAGTACCTTTGGGATGAGCAGCACTTCCCAGCACACACTGAATCTTGTCTCATGTTTGGCCAAGGTGGGCCACTGGGACTGGAAGGCTCTTGGCTCTGCATGGTCACTCATGCTCATAGAATCATAGGATTGAGAGAGAACTCCAAAGGTCAGCTAGTCCAACCCCCTGCAATAAGCAGGGACATCTCTAACTAGACCAGATTGCCCAGAGCCCCACCCAGCCTGATCTTGAATGGCTCCAGGGATGGGGCCTCCACCACCTCTCTAAGCAGCCAGTTCCAGGGATCCCTCACCCTCAGATTCAAGAACTCTTTCCTGAGGTCTGACCTAAATCTGCCCTTGTTCAGCTTTAAACCATGACCCCTCATCCTATCATTCCCTGCCCTTGTGAACAGTCTTCCTCAGCCTTCTGATCAGCTCCTTTCAGGGATTGGCATGTGTTATCAAAGGAGCCTCATGATGTCCCCTGAGCAAGAGTGACATTGCTACAGCCACCGGTTTACCGGCTGGCCCAAATCCCTGTAGGAAATCACCCCCCAGCTCCCAGCTTACCTGTGAAGGAGCGGCAGAGCTTGAGCTGTGTGCTGGGGTCACTGTGTGTAGAGCAGGAATCCTCCTTCTGCAATGAGGGAAGGAAAGTACTTTAGATTGTGGTGTGAGGCTGGTAATGACTCCTGCTCCATTAACCAGCCATCAGCAAGCCCCAAGGACTCCCTTTGCCACTAGTCTTACTTTGCCAAGAAAAACAAAGCACACCAAAAAATAAAAATGCTAAAAATAGATTGAATAAATGGCAAGGAGATATTTACAGATGCTGGTTTGGTTTGGGTTAGTGGAAGAGGGCAGAGGGGATGGGAAGGAGCAGCCCTGGAGCGAGAGGAGGTCAGGGCAGGTGAGTGGAGGAGGTGAAGCCCATCCCCAGGACACAGGGATATTCCCCACCTTGGCTGCAGGCAAGGAGGCAGGTAATGAGTTTTCACTAATGAGCTCCCTGTCCTTTCGCTCCACCCTTCAGGAAAAATAAAATAACCCCCCATCAGGTAGCTGGATACTGCCTGAATTGTTCTGTGAGGCTGCAAACTGGGAATAAGTCTCTTGTGCAGCTGGGACTTGGCACCTCAATCCAGAACACCAGACTGCCAAAAAATCACCCTGGACACCTCCCAACCTGGTTTTAATGTTTTGTTTTGCTTCGTTCTCCTCCCTCCCCTAACGAGGACTGATGGCCTCCATCCCTTGTTGGGGCTTTCATTGACCATTTTAAGAACAATTGCCTTCCCCGCTGCTACAGCAGCTCCCGGCTCCCTGCACGGCCCTTCCCAGGGGTGTTTAAGGATTCTTAGAGCATGTTCCATGAAAGGGCTCCGGCATAATTACCAAAGGCAGGATGTCATTTACACACATGGCTCACAGGCAGCTCCAAAGCATCTCCTTCTGGGAGAGTGAACTCGCATGTTGGCAGGAGAAGAGAGGAACAAGTTGCCTGGCTACAGGTGCAAGGATTTTCTGGATGCTCAGTGGTAAATAAAAGCTACCCCAGGTCTCAGAACCACCCCCTGCAAGAGTACCTCTGAGTTGGATCCCTGCCTAGAACAAGGAAGCCCCAAATCCAGAGCCAGCAAGATGCAGGGATCCAGGAAGCAGCAGCCTTCGGCAGGAATTTTGCCCGTGGGCAGAGGAAGGAGAACTTTGTGCTGGAAACAGATAGTCTTGGAGTTAATCCTCTGGGCTGGGTTCAGAGCTGGAGTAACCTCTAGTCTTGCTGAGAGCTTTCTGGCTGGTGTAAATCATTAACCTGCACTGTTGGGTCAGGAGCAATGAGGATTGTTCTTTTCTTAGTTCTCTGTTCAGTCTTCTTATTCACTCTCTGGCCTCTCCTTGGCATCCTGAGAGTCACCTACCGCTGCTGTTAAAGCAAACACATCTGAAGCACAGTAGACACTCCAAAGCACCTAAATCCACCCAGGTTTGAGATCAGGTGATTCACCCTGGTTGAAGCCTGCTATTGGCCATGGACCAGTGCCTGTTGTGTTGAAGGCACCGGTTTCTCTACAGTGACTGTGGAAGATGGATTGTTCATCAGGTGAGATGAACTTCACTCTTGGCTTTTTCCCAGCCTGAAGAAAGATGTTCTTCCATACACACTTTATTTTTGAGATGACCGATATGAGAGGGAAAGACCACCCGGCACCTAATAAATCAGGAGATGAATCTAACTGAGCTACAGCAGCTTCATCCTTTAATAGCAAAGGACTAAGCCACCTCACCGAAAAAAAAACAAACACCACCACACAGCCATCCAACTACAGAAAGAAAGAGTTTCCAGTGACCCAGAGAGACTTTTTAATTATCCACTCAGCTCATAACACTCAACTGATTGAATGGATTACCAAAGCTTTTTTCAACTAGACTGGCAACAGAAGCTGTTGCACCAGCATCAGCAGGTTCCCTGGCCCCTTGGCTTGAAGTTTTGCTTGGCAGATCCTTGATTTGCAGGCAAGTTTGTGAACACAGTAGCAATGCTCCCATCTGGCGGTGAAATGCAGAATGGAAGCACAGCGTAACATCTTCTGTTTGTTTATTATTTATTTATTTATTTAGCTGACTCAAAACCTGGGAGGCCAAATCGTTCCCTGTGGAACTACAAAAACCAATCAGAAAAATCTCAAAGACTGACCAGCTATATTTTTCCTTCATCTCTTGTTGAACAGGAAAATGCTGTTCAATGTTTCAGCTTGGCATTAAACTCATTTCCCCCCCCCAAATTTTAAGCCTTGAGCTGCTTCTAACAGGCTGAAATCTGCTTTTTTAGCAGCATGTTTCTACTTTCTGCCGACAAATCCTGCGATCTGTCCTCCTACAGCATGAAGTAACAGTGCTTACCCTCCCACCTCGTGCTAATATTTCAAGGCTCTCTTACAGAATCAGAATCATTTGGGTTGGAAAAGACCTTTAACATCATAGAATGGTGTTTGGGTCAGAAGGGATCAAGATCATCAAGTCAACCATTAACCCAGGTCCTCACTACCCCATGTGCCCCAGTACCACATCTTAGTGGCTTTTCAATCCCTCCAGGGATCAGGACTTCAAACATTATCCCATCAATTTTGGGTATCCCCTTGGTTCTATCCACAGCTGTTGTACAACGCTACAGGGTAAGCTGCTGAACACACAAAACACTCCTGATATTTCCTTTTTGGGTGCAGAGGGATGGGCTTGGAGTCACCCTTAGAGATGTCACAGGAAGCAGCAATCCATATGGACGTCTGCTCCACACAAGGCAAAGGTGGCTGCTGTGATTAGCACCAGAAATTACTCCTCTAAGGCTGCTCTATCCAGCATCACTTTGGCATTTTGCATGATCCATAAGGGCCTTCACTACCCTTCCTGGGTCAGACTGAATCCTGCTGCCTCTGCAGTCCCCTGTGCAAACACTCTGTCCCTGGAAAGGGCAGCTGGAAGCATCCAAACATGAGAAAAGGTCTTAACAAAGCTCTTCATTTCCTCATGGGAGCAGCAGCCAGGGGGAAGCAGGAGCACAAGGGTTAACAATCAGATGTCCTTAAAGAAGATAAGAGTTGTGCTCAAGAATCAGCCCTGGTTTGATGTTGTTCTTTTGAAGTTTAATTATACCAAATGTTCTACAGGAACATGCTATGTTCTTGCCTATCTATTCTGAATCCTAAGTACCAATCAGCATGTAAATGATCAAATTAAATCTTTTAAGTTATTTGCAACAGCCACAGCACCTTTCTGGGAATGAAGGGTTGGGAAGCAGCAGCATTTGGTGCACAACTGCTCTTCTCTATGAGCTCCTCAACCAGTGGCATTTGAACAGAGATGGGGGTGGAAGAAACCCTGTGGCAGCTGCAAGTCTTGGTGCTGGTGTGGAAAATGCCTGTCCAATTAAAGACAAATGAGTCCTTTATAAAAGGTCACTGTGTTCTCCTCAGGGATGGAGCCTTGGCTGCCCAGCTTCCACGTGTGGAAGCTTTAAGATGACCTTAAGATTCAGATAATTAGGTGAAATTTAGGGATGGGTCAGCAATTGCTGCTGTTAGTATAGGGGTTTGGGAGCAAAATACTGCATAGGTGAATTGCTTTTCCTCTAGAGAAAGAATTACAGAGGATTGGAAGTATTGAAAAGAACAAGCCTGCACCTTGGGCAGCACCCCTAAACAATTTCTTCTTTCCAAAGGGAAATGTTGCTCCAGCTTTTCTCACTGATTCCACAACAGTCAGTGTTGTAGAATGATCTTTGACCTCTGACTGTCAGCAAAAGTCTTCACCAGCCACAGACATTGTATTTACCTCAGTTTTCTTCTAATTCAGAGCATGAAGCGATGTGGAGCTGTGCCAACAGTAAATTTGGACTCCAAGTGGTTCTCCCAGCGATCTGGTATACAACACTTCCTTCTATTTTCCCTCTTTCAAGCCTGCCCAGAACTGTAGCTGCTTTTGAAAACATAAGTCTCACCTTCAGACTAACTAAGAAGCTCATGATAGTGGGTCTTTCCTTTCCAGACCCTTGGAGGGGCCTAAAAAACCCACCAGTTTAAAAAATAAACAGTCCATCTGGACTGCTGACAGTGGATTAACCGAATTCACACTTTCACCAAAATGTCTCAGAAAATAAAACGGGAAAACCAGTAATTGCTGAATCTATAGGGTGGAGCCCAATTAATACCATTTGCTCAATAAATCACACAATCATAGGGTTGGAAGGGACCTCCAAAGGTCATCTAGTCCAACCTCCCTACAACGAGCAGGGACATCTCTAGTTAGAACAGACTGCCCAGAGCCCCATCCAGCCTGACCTTGAATGTCTGCAGGATGGAGCCTCCACCACCTCTCTAGGCAGCCTGTTCCAGCGATCCACCAGCCTCAGATTAAAGAATTTTAAATGCCTTCCCTAGCTGGGATGGATCTCTGTTCACAGAGCACTGGACGATGCTGCACCCAGGACAGATCATTTGATCATCAGGAGTTGTGTTGAGGTTCCACCTCGGTATTTCCTACTCATGGGAATGAAAGTTAGGACTGAGACACACTGGGATTTGTGGTTTTTTGACAGGATTTGGCTTTACAAGGAAATAAAGCACACTCTTCACAGTTCTTGGTATATCTGCCCAGGGAACATGGCTCCACACCATGTATGGTATCTGCTCTCCAGGCCTTTCCTGCTGCAATCTTACCTCCCTCCTGGAGCTGGTCTTGTCTGCTCCACTCACTTCTACCCGCAGGCTCTTGTGCCGGAGGATGAGGATCTCCTTGGCATGCTCCACGTGCTCAGTCTCTCCAGGAAGGGTGTGTCTGCTGTACGCCGGGCCCTGCATGTCACACCAGATTACCATGGCTGGAGGTGGGACCATCTCTCCCTCCACAGCATCCCTTCACTAGTGCTTTCTCTCTGTGTAACCATCCTGACTAGTTATGGGGTAAACTAACCCACCCAAGTGGGAGAGGTGAGGATAGAGGCAAAGAAACAAAGAAGGAAAATGATCCTAAACTCTGCTTCACTGTGAAAAATTGTCCAAGTGACCACTGAATGGCAAGATTGAGATCCATCTCTATTAGTCTGATGACAGACCAAGCTGTTGGAGGTGTCTTCAGCCCCGGTGCCTCTGCCCAGCCCTCCAGTATATTACATCAGCCCCACTTTCATATCTAAACCATGTTATCACCAGGAACCATCAATCCAAATCAGTCACATCTCCCACTAACATGAGTTGGGATAACTATGACACTGCAGGGGGTGAGGCTGGATTTAGGCAGGACTGAGTAAACCTTCATGACATAGGATGTAAACCTTCATCTCCATCCCATTCACCAGTCCTATAGGCTTCCTCCATCTTTACCTACTTGCTTCTCTGGGCTCAGCAAGGGGACAGAAGAGGAGGTGATCCCTATGTGCTGAGCTGCCTGCAGCAGCCACATCCCATGAGACTTGGCATTCCATGGATAACCCTTACAGCAAGGCTTAGGTGGAATTTAAAGAATTTAAGGCTCCCTAGATCACCATGCAAATAGCAATTACAGAGGACAGTCATGGGGGCCATGTAAAGCCTCTGACACAAGTTATTCTGCAAACAGCCAGTCATTTCTGTGCCTTCACCAGTGGCACCCAGCTTTGAAACCTCCATCAACTCCTCGCTGTGAAGCAACCCCAGTGTGACGATTAGCCCATCCTTGGTCTGCCCTGTGGGCAATCAGGGGCTGTTGCAACTGCTGGATCTGCAAGCCTGGAGATCCATGTGCTCTTCCTTCCTCCTTTCTGGGTCTGGGTAGCGATGCCTAAAATACTCAAGGAAATTATAGGCTGACTGGGTGAACCTTTGAAAAGCTGTCAGGCTGCAAACAGAAATGTGCTACTGACTTGGAAACTGGATCTGGCTTCGCACAGCCAACTATTCTCTGCTGACAAAGAGACATCATCAGTAATTATGTAAATGTCCCTAACATCTGCTCAGGCTGCTTAGATAGCCGGGATAACTTTTGTTATTGGATGTCTCAAATACAGACCGTTCTCCGGGTTCGGTACAGGTTCCTCGCCAAAATTTCCTGTATGTTGTCCAGGACATTGGAATTCAGAGCATCATCCTCCAGTTTTTTGTCCATTATGACAGTCCTGTCATTGCTGCAAAAAAAGAAACAACCCCAGAACGTCTCATTTTGGAGGATCACAGACTCAATAAGGTTGGAAGAGAGCTCCAAGATGTGCAGCATTGTTCCTCACAGCAGCGTTTCTCTGTTTCTCTGGGGAGACCAGGTTAGCCCCCATGTACAAGTTCATCAATGCCAGAAGATTTCTCATCCACCCAATCACTTCTAAAAAACCCCTGCTCATCTTTCAATAGGGTTTGCTTTGCCTTTGTCCAAGCTGCACTGCTCCTTCCCATGGGACAGCCCAGCAGGGAAGAGCAGAGGAGGCAGAGGAGTTTGCAAAACAAAGTTTGCAGTGGCTGTTCCCTGCAGTGGGAGGGTTGGGAGGAAGGACTTACAGCAAGGCTGGGTGGGATGGAGCATGGCCCAGCTGTCCTGCCTCTGCCAGCTCAATGGCATGTTTCCGCTCCAGCTTTTCATAGAGCAGCACGATGCTTGATTTTGGCTGGTCGTACTCCCGCAGCAGGATCTTCTGCAGGTATTTGCTGTTGAAATACTCTAATCTGGTTGAGAACAAACAAAAACAGACTTAGTCTCCTCCCAGGACTCCCCAAAATGGACCCAAGCAGGCTCAGCCTATGACTGCCTCATATTCCACTATATTCCATTACCTTCTTTCCAGAATTCACTGGTCCAAGCAGCCAGTCCTTATTTCCTCACTAAAGCACATGAGGCAAGACACTAAAATTTTGCAATAACACACACACACACACACACACACACACCCCAAGTGCCCAATTTGTCACGAACTCAAAAGTCCATGCAGCAGCCCAAGGGATGCAGCAGATTTAACACTCTGGATATCCCTTTGAGCCATCTCTTCTCACTTACTGCTCAAATGCAGCAGTTTTGGGGAAAAAAAACCAAAACCAAAACCCAAACCTAAAATTCACATCCTGATGCTCAAGCTTGGATGCTCTTAGCAGTTCACAAACCTGGACACTCTTCAGCAGCAATTCCCATACCCTCTAGAGGCTCTTGCAAGCACTGACATTCCTCAAAAAATCCATGCCAGCTACACAAACTAGAGCCTTTATCGTGAATTTATCTGCATTTTCATCAGCACAGGCAGGGGATTAAGCCTGGTAGTGTCATATACCTTAATATACACTTCATTACATTATACTGTTGTTGCTATTATTATATATGACAGACTATATGTTAGTATATACTTACTATATATTATTATCTATTATATATAGAATCATAGAATGGTCATGACCGGAAAGGACCTCCAGGATCACCAAGTCCTATGATGGTTAGAGCTCTCATCCCAACATCTCTTTAACCCTTACACCATGGCCTCAAGTGCTCTAGCTACTCATTTTTCTAAACACCTCCAGGGATGGTGACTCCACCATCTCCCTGGGCAGCCTGTTCCAGTACCCAACCACTCCCTCAGGAAATAACTTTTTCCTAAGATTCAATCTAAACCTCCCCTGATGCAACTTGAGGCCATTTCCTCTCGTACTACCATCAGTAATTTGGGAGAAGAGACCAGCACCAGCCTCACTACTACCTCCTTTTAGGTAGTTGTAGAGAGCAATAAGGTCTCCTCTCAGCTTCCTCTAGACTAAACAGCTCCAGTTCCCTCAATCGCTCCTCACAGGGTCTGTTTTCCAGACCTCTCCCCAGCCTCATTGCCCTTCTCTGGCCCTACTCCAGCACCTCAATTCTGATACTGCCATACTCAAAACTGGACCCAGTGCTCAAGGTGTGGTCTTACACAGTGCAGAGTACAGGAGCACCATCACCTCCTTCCTCCTGCTGGTTACCCCATTCCTGATCCAGGCTAGGATGCTGTGGCCTTCTTGGCCACCTGGGTACACTGCTGGCTCCTGTTCAGTGGCTGTCAGCCAACACCTCCAGGTCCCTTTCCTCCAGGCAGCTCTCCAGCCACTCTTCCCCAAGCCTGTAGCACTGCTGGGGGTTGTTGCATGACCCAGCACTTAGCCTTGTTAAACCTATTCTGTATTATCTATTGTATATGATCTGTTTTACTTCATTATTATGCCTTATATATTGATGGTATCTATTATCTATTATTCTGTTATTATGTAATATCAATGATACTATCAATAATTAATTGGGGGGGTTAAATGTCCTTGGTGTACAATCCACCAGAACTTCAAGAAAATGGAGCTCTTTGCCACACCAAGCTGTAGAAATGCTCTATAATTTGTCTATCCCGTCCCCCCCTCAACTAGCAGATGTCCCTTTTGGTGCCATAAGCTCTGATTTTGGGTTGGAGGTCCTCAGTTCCCACCCAGCCAGATGGGAATAGAAACCATCCTCTATTTTATTTTATTATTACACATGTACATAGTTGTGTTTTGGTAAATCCTTACTTGTCTTTCCAGTAATACTGTCCCCAATGTCCAGATATATCCTCGATGCCAGCCAGCAAATGATCCAAGAACTAAAGAGAAGAGAGGACTTCGCTGAACACCGGTTGCATACAGGATGAACTCGGGAGCAGACATCAAAAGGCAGCAGATAAAAGAGGGGATGCTCTCAGCACCACAGTACAGGAAGAGGGAATGTCAGACTAATTCCCCACCAGGTGTCTGCACCCCATCCTATGGCTCTGGGAAAACCACAAGGAGGGTGGCTGCTTGTTTTCAGCAAAGAATCCCTGAGGGATGTGGGTCTGCTCTTCACAGCAGGTAGGGGATGGCTGATGATCTGCACACCCTGCACCTTGATAAGCAGGAAATGCTCCTATTGAGGGATTTGAGGACAACCTGTCTCAGGAGACAAGTACCTTCAGGATATAGATATGGGTAACATACAAACAGTGCTTGGATTTGAATAATAAATACTGCCTTCACACAGGCACTTCCCACTGACTGAAATCACAGGCCACATTGTGTCTTATACGATAACATAGAGTCACAGAATCATTTAGGTTGGAAGAGCCCTCCAACCCAACCCCACCATATTCACTAAACCCTGTTCCCTAGAGCCACAGCTACGGTTGCTATTGTTTAAAATTACTTTACAAACCCCAGACAGATCTATTTTTCCACCCAGAAGTTCAATCTCTAATTTCCCAAATTGTTTTCCCTCATACTAGTATCTCCAGCTAGGTGAGGGCTCTGCTCTATTGTGGGTGAATGCCCCTCCACACTCAGCAGCTGATGTCCCTGGAGCACAATTTAAATAAAATAAAATATATATAGGGGTGGGGGGTTTTGTGGGTCAGAGACAGAAAAACTTCAGAGCAGTTCACTCACTCCTGCAGCCTGATATGGGTCTGGAGTCCTCACCTTGCTGCCAGCATCTGTAGGGTCTGAGGAGCAGCAAATGACACCCACAGGCCACCACCCTACACTGAACCTCACTCTCAGGAACTGGAACATCTTGACTACCCAGATGGAGAAATTAATCTGAGGGAGAAATCTGCTCCTGGCTTCTGCATCCCTGATTTCCATTGCATCATTGCCTTCTCAACTTAATTGACTTCTGTGAGCTCAGATTTCCTAAGAAACACATTTCCAGAGTTGGTTGACTGTTCACACCCCAACAAAACAAGGAAGTTCTGTCTGTCCATGCCTACTGAACTGTTTTACTCACCTCAGACAAAGCCCATTGCTCTGACCTCAATGTGGGCATGTAAAACAGCTTTTGGAAACACCCTCAGACCTAGTGGATTTATTTTTAACTACACAAAACAATGGCAAAATCATTCCTGAAGGAATAAGGACACCTTCTGCTAGACCAAGATGCTCCAATCCCCATCCAAACCCCTTGAACCTTCCCGGAGAGGGGCATATCCAGACTGATGGTGTTGATGTGACTGGTGAACACAAGGAAGATCCCAACTTTGACAACAACTAGGTCTCATTTTCTTCCTTTCACTCTTTCCAGAGAGGTAAAGTTGGAAGTTAGGTTAGAATTTGAACTTTTGAGTGAGTAACCATTTCCTTCTATCACATCTCTGCACCACCAGCCTGACTGAGTTGGTGACTGCCAACCCAATACAAATTATAACCCATGGTGTGGAAGCTGCAGAGAACCTTCAAACCTGGAAAAGGACGGATCAGCAGAAAGTCCATGAAATGTAGAGTCCCTGGAGGCCCACCACACTTCAGAAGGACCATCTCACCACCAGCAAAGCATACTGGACAGCTCTGGCCATGTGCTGCTGGGTGTATCACTTACCCGAATGTGGATCTGCTCTCCCACTGTGGGAGCACTCTCTCTTTTCCTCTTCACAGCCAACAAGTCCACAAGAGGACGGATGGTCATTCCCTGCAGCATAACCATAGAGATAAAGTCAGCCTTTCTTCACATCAAATGATCTTAGTGGTACCTGCCCTGGAAGCAGAACCACCAGCATGCCAGAGCTACCTCATTCTTGGCCATAAGAACCTGCTGTTTGAGCTCTCCCCTGCTCACCTGCAAAGCTTCAACACCAGAAAATCTGTTCTCCCAACCATAAGCCAAGCTTTTTGTCTGCTCATGGTAGCCTGTCAAGAGGAGCTCACAAGCTTCAGGATGGGAATGGGCAGGGGTAGACAGAGTGGATAAATGCTCTGCTTTCCTCAGCTGACATCTCAGAACAGAAACTTCCACCAGGAATTTCAAGGTGAAGCCTGTAGATCCTATCAGATGGAAAAGGCCTTGAATGAATGGCAGTCCTTGAGACTTGGCAGCACACAGCCTCCACCAGCATTTCTCTGGAAACTTGGATGTCTGGTGGCCATTGTCTAAGTTTACAAAGTTACAGATCCACCTGGTGGAAAGGATCAAGGGAAGAGCCAAGGGAAGAGCTTCGATGTTGTTTAAGCCTTGAGAACTGAAACACTGCTGCAGTGTGTTCCTCAGTCAGGCATTGGTACAAGATGACTTTACTAGGACATGTTTACAGCCAAAATGATGGAGTAGTTGATGTTTGTGACTCCTGAATGTCACAACTGCTGGCACGGAGGAGAGCCGAACACATTTTTAATTGCAGAAACAATTAAAGTGTCATTTTAATAGCTAATGGCAATAAAGAATGCACTGCTGCTCCAAGTAAATAACATAAAATTCCGAAATAACAGATATCCAGTTGTAGACAACGATGCAATTTGCTGTCTGTCTTCCTTGGATCATCAGCGCCATTTGGTGTCATTCTAAAGGGGCATTCCAGAGATTTTTGACCAGGATTCCCAAATTGAAAAACACTTGGATTCCTTTGGTCCTTTCCAGGGAACACTATAGGGCATTTCAGACCATGTTCCATCTGATACTCTGTCCTGGTGATGCTCCTCCACCCACAAGGGATAATTCCTCTGATGCCAGCAGCTCTATCTCAGCTCACACAACTTTCTTCTATCACCAGTGACTCAGCAGCTAATCAAAGAATTATCAAGGTTGGAAACACCCTTCATGATCATCAAATCCAACTGTCCATCCTACAACCCCCAACCACTAAACCATCTCCTGAAACATCCTGTCTGCCTGTTTGTTGAACTCCACCAGGCACTGTGCCTCCATCCCCTCTGTGGGCAACATACTCCAAGGCCACAGGCAGAACAAGGGTTTTTTGTGACATTCCAGGCAAGCCCACAGCTCCTTGGAGGACTTTCTGGTCTATGCAGAGCAGATCCAGACCAGCCAGGAAACACTGAGGACTTGACAATTGCTCATTCAGCCTTCTCAAAGTTACTAACCAGGCTCGTGGTGGGAAGAGCCTTATGCAACTGAATTAGAAAGGCCAAGCAAGAGGAGTTTCCTGGGTTGTGTAATGGACTGAAAGACCCATGTGCAGACAAGTCTGCCTTCTGACATACAGTCAGGCAGCACAAGGCTTCCCACAACATCCTGTAGTTTTGTGCTCCAACAAGATCAGTTAATGGCCTTCACCAGCTTAAAATGGCCTAAATCATCACCCCCCATGATGTTCTGCTGCCGGTACCTGGACCCTGAGCAAAGCCTGTCTTGACAGACACTACGGTCATGCTGAACAGCTGAAGGTCAAGAGGTCACCCCATCAACACCAATACAAACTCACAGAGGACCCTGTTTAACTCTCACTTATTTGCAGAGAGATGACAGCACCAGTTGAGCTCTGAGCTTACACAAAAGTCCCTTTCCAGGTACTGGAAAGAATTTCCTGAAGCCTCAGCAGAACAGAGCTCCTGCCACAGCCCAACCTTTGTGTGAGACTCAAGAGCGTCTCTGCATGAGCAGTCGTACCAGTGACTGCATCCTTTCAATTTTTGACCCAGATTTGCATCTTAAATCTTGTCAACCTCTACCTAAGCACCATCTCCCCCCACCTGTAGGCCCTGCCTAGTCCTTTCACCCTCAAATCTGCACCTGGTCCAGCTGCCCCGAGGGCCTCAGTTCCAATTCCATGAGCACTTTCCCTCTTGTTGGCCATTTTTCAGTTCATGCTGTGGATGTGGAGCATCAACCTCAACCCTCCACACTGCCCGACACCCAAACCTGAGGAGTTCTGGGAAGCCAAATGGAAGGAATTTGCTCTCTCAGGATGATGCTCAGCCATGGGGCCACTGGGCAGCTGTCACCATGAGCTACCATCTCTCAGAGCCCCAGCAGCTGCGCTGATCCCTCCATCCAAGAGCAGAAGGAAGGCAGCTCTGGGTCAGATCTGCAGGGACCTCATGCCTCTGGAGCAGGAACTCCCACAGGGAGCTTTTCTATCTTTCCCAGACGCCTACACCCAGGTGCTCCAGCCCCATGGAGACCCACTCTTAACTTTTTGGGATGGAGCACACCAGGCAGACACCAGCCCTGATCACTCTGGGACCAGATGACCTCAAATTTGTCACTACGCCCTCCTTTCAATGTGACAGAGTTTGTCAGGATCCAACAGGTGGATTTCAGTGAAACCCTAAAGGAGCCTCCTCCTCACAGGGCCAGAGAAAAGCAGGGAGACACCTCCACCTTAACCCCCCGGAAGGCTGCAGGAACGCTTCCACCACTAGATGTCAGAGCAAAGCCGAGAGCTGCCGCCTGCCAGCTCCTCCTGAAGCTCAGGAATCCCTCCCAACCCACCGTAGAGGAAACATTCCTCCTTAAAACATCCGGCGGGGTCCCGGTGAAGAACCCAAAATAACACCTTGTTAATAAGGACAGTGATACCAGCAGCAAGTTCTGCCCAGATTGACCAGTCATGGTCCTCGTCCACTAAGCAACTGTGGGTTGGGACCAGATGTGGCACCTTCCCAGCTGCCGAAGTCCCTACAGCCTTTCTACAGGGTGGGGGTTTGCAAAAAAACCCAAAAAACCTAGAGTAGAAAACTTTAAAGTAGGACATTTCTGCTTTAAACGACTACCCAAATATCTCAGAGCAACCTGTTGTGGTGAGGGGCCACCACCATCTCCTGCCCTGGCAGCTGAGGGTTAACAGGTCCACAACCACTTGTGTGATGTGAGCAGGTTACACCACGTGCAGATTTCCCATTGGGAATCATTGGGGCAGAAAGAGGGAGCACGTAGCAACAGGGCTGAGGGATCAGTTATAAAAGGAAAAAGTTATACACAAAAAAAAGAGAGAAAAAGTTATTAAAAAAGAAAAAGTTATTAAAAAAGAATAGGTTATTTAAAAAGAAGAAATTAAAAGTCATAAAAAAGAAAACAGCTATAAAAAAGTTATTAGAAAAGAAAACATTTAAACATTTATTTTAGAAAAAGGGAAAAGGAAAAGGTTATAAAATTAAATCAGCAGAAATCAGTTGGATGTGCTCTGACTTTTCTTGGCTTCTGGTCCCCCCTGCTTTTATAACAAGCAACACACCCATGGGTTGCGTTTCCAGTAGAAGTGTTAAAGCAATCCCCGTCCTGCTGCATCATCATAAAGTAACTGCAGCTGCTTTTCTGTGTGGCCACAAAAACGTCTCAGACACATCTACTCAAGATTTTGATAAACAAGAACTGACTGCTGTTGTTTCAGCTGTTGGATGCCCCAATAAAATGGAATTTACTAGTGGAAAATGCTAAGTCGCCCCTTCAAAATCCTTTATGTTCTCTCACTTGTGAACTGCCAAATCTGGGATGATCAAACCACAAATCTCTTTTAAAACTTACTACTCATGTTCAGGAGGTTTGGAGGAACTCCAGTACCTTCTCACCTTTGGGATGAGGAAAACTGACCTCAATTTTGTTTCATGACAAGGCTACAAGTGGTTCTTACCCTGCTCAGACAGCAAACTAGTTGTAGAGGTTCATTTGAGTTGGCTTTGCTCTCACACAGAACATGAGAGCTCTGGCAAACAGCCCCTGTGAGGCTCTGCTTAGGGAACTGGAGCTGTTTAGTCTAGAGAAGAGGAGGCTGAGAGGAGACCTTATTGCTCCCAACAACTACGTAAAAGGAGGCTGCAGCAAGGCTAGTGCTGGTCTTTTCTCCCAGATTACTGATGGTAGGACAAGGGGAATTAGCCTTAAGTTGCATCAGGGAGGTTTAGATTGGATCCTAGGAAGAAGTTCTTCCCTGAGAGAGTGGTTGGGCACTGGAAGAGACTGCCCAGGAAGATTGTGAAGTCACTGTCCCTGGAGGTGTTTAAAAGGTGAGTAGACAGAACACCTGAGGCCATGGTCTAGATGTTGGGGAGATGTTGGGATGAGAGCTGGACACATTCTGGAGGTCCTTTCCAGCCATGATGATTCTGTGATTCTATGTGAAAGCCCTACTGCAGAGCGGAAACCTCTGTCAGCATCATCCTTTACAACTTTCGCCTCTGCTACCCCAATATGGGTCAAGTCATCATGGAAAATGCTACAGCTCATGGTTGTAAGTCAACCATAGTTGACCTCTGAATATGTGACATATTCTCACATCTTCTGGGAAAAAAATGCTCATTCTTTACAACTGCTAGTTACACCAAGCTGGGTTTTACCTGTATGAACACGGTGAAGAGGATGACAACAGTAGTTGCTGCAATGAAGAGCTTCTTTCTGTGAAAGTCAGGAAGCAAGAAGACCAAAGAGAAGCAAATGGCTCCTCGGAGCCCCCCATATGCAATGATGAACTGGTCCTTGCCTGTGATGGTGTTGACATGGAATCTGTTCACAAAGAAAGTCAGCACAAGAACCCCTGAAAAACAGCAAAGATGGAAGAACATCAAACCAAAAGAGTAACTAGAGAAAACTCAACCATGTATTTCACACCACTGACAAGAGCCAATGGACCGGGGCCCATGTTGGTGCATTCTCAGTACGCCACTGGAGAAATGCTTTTCTCTCAGCGTGTTTCCCAGTGCCTTTGTGGTGCACAGGTATTAAACCAACCTTGGCATGTATGAGCAACTAATAAACCCGCTCTGCTGTGTCTTGCTAATCATGGCCTGGCCTATTTAAGCAATTTCTTGAAGTGTCCATCAAATTGGAGTTTGCTCTGGCTCACTGCTTTGTAAACATAAACCCTGTGGGACATTTCTCAGCTCCAAAATTCTTTGCCTAAATGTGTGCTCTGTTTTATCTGTTCCAACTGATCTCAAGAGGTCCCTGCCAGGCTCAGCAATCCATCAATTCCATGCCATTCTGCCACTCCCAGTTCTTGTTGAAGTTCCAGAGTAGAAGCAAAGGCATCCTCACATTTTAGGTCCCAATTCCCACCCAGCCACCAGCAAGCTGGAAAGCAAAGTGACCTCCGAAGGTCCCCTCCAGTTTCCCATGTAAGGTTTCTGCTGAGCACAGGCCATTTTATGACTTAAATCCCTTAAATGTCAACAATGCAGAAAATGCACCCAGAGGCCCCATGGTTTTACACGGGGCTATGACCCCAAGCTATAGACATAAAACGGGTGAAGATACCAATGGTTTGATACACTGAAATGGAAGGGAAGATTGTGGCAATCAAACAAGCATAGCACTCTAAGACAGAGGTGTTGATAAAACAGATGTAAGTGCTCAGGCCAGGAAACTGCAGCGAAACACAAGACTGGCTGTTGAGCAGGTGGAGGATGTCCCACCTCAGCCCTTGCATTCGCTTATGGGAGAAGCACACATAGCATGAGCTGAAAAGGGTGATGGTGGGAGCAGGACTATTCTCTCCTTTAATGGAATCTCACTTTTTTGAATCATAGAACCATAGGGTTGGAAGTGATCTCCAAAGGTTATCTAGTCCAACCCCCTTCAACAAGCAGGACTACCACATACATGGCACAGTCATAGATGATAATACATATTTAAGAACTAAAATCTATAATTTCACCATACCCAGTGCTCTCCAAACGAGACAGAAAATGACAGTGAAGCAAATGTACGGCCAGTTCCACTCATGATTCTCTCCAATAGTGGAAACTCCCAGAAAGATGAAGATGAGGGTATCACTGACGCTGCTCCACATCTTCATGAAGTATTTCACTGTGGTATGAGACTTCAGAGAGATGTTGGCCTCCACGTAACGTTTCATGCCCATGGCACAAGCAATGATGCTGAGAAAATGAAATGAAAACAAGAAGTGTTTCTACTGAAGTGCATAAAACCCACACATCTACTAAAATCAACTCATTTATTAAAAAATTCAGCTTCATTGACTTTTAAATATTTGCAGACATGTCGCTGAGTAAGGATTCACTTCCTACATTAGTCCAATACTTTTAGAAGGACTACCAGGACAAGAAGACACTATATAGGTTGACCAGATTGTCTGAATTTGATTTTTAACAGATGGATTAAGGGAGTGGAGCATCCGCCTGACGAGACAAGGCTGAGGGAGCTGGGTGTCTTTAGCTTGGAAAAAAGGAGACTGAGGGGTGACCCCATGAAGGTTGATCAATATGGAAAAGGCAGGTGTCAGGAGGAAGGAGCCAGGCTCTGCTCAGTGACATCCAATGATAGGACGAGGGGCAATGGGTATCAGCTGGAACAGAGAAGGTTCCACATAAATACGAGAAGAAACTTCTTCACAGTGAGGGTGACAGAGCACTGGAAGGGGCTGCCCAGGGTGGGTCATGGAGTCTCCTCTCAGGAGATATTTAAAACCCGCTTGGACATGTTCCTGTGTGACTGGATCTAGGGGATCCTGCTCTGGCAGGGTGACTGCACTGGATGATCTTTCAAGTTCCCTTCCAATCCCTAACATCCTGCAATGCTGTGAAATGCAGTAGGAGCTCAGTATCTCACACTGGACCAAGGCAAAGAAAGAGACACCAACTTATGTTCATCTCTGCTCAGCTGAAAAACAAATCAACACCACTATTATATGGGAAAATACTTAGGTGTTTGCTTGGAACAAGAAAGAATGAAAACCCCAAGCATTTTGAAATGACTATTCACTGTTACCCATTGTCAGCACTGATTATTGGGCTTTGCATTCAAACAAAAACACCCCAGACATGCACGTTTCTATTCTATTTTTTTTTCACTTAAAAATAATCGTTATTTGTTTATCCTTATTGCCATGCTTCGATTTTTTGGAAGGAAAAAGAAACATTTTGGTTTGTCTGACATAAAACCTGGGTTTTAGGGAAAGGACCTGTAGAAAAGGCACAGGATAGGAAAGGTCAGGCTTAGGAAAGCTAGTGAGGAAAGACATCTGAGCATATCCAACAGATGAGACCATGATTCAAATCTCTTTTTCATCATTTG
>VZRI01002684.1:206705-227265 GCA_013397515.1 Upupa epops
CAAAGCCCAGACCCTGCCGGAGGGGAGCAGAGGCTCTAAGGTGAGAATCTGTATATTGACACAAAAGGATAGAATGGAGTATTCTTAATCTCTCTTCCTGCAAGAGTGAGAGATGCAATGGCTGAGCCCCAATAAGCTAATAAAAAGCTAAATCTCCCATCGAGATCTATGTGCTTACTGCTAAACTCTTTTGTCTACAGTCTCCATAGACACACATGTAGCGCAACACAATATAAAATCTCAGTCTTTTGGGGACTGGAGTAGATAATCAGGAGGGAAGGAGATAGCAAAAAGGGAGCTGACCTGACACCAAAATGATATGGAAGGGCATCCACTGGTTTCCCCCCAACTCCTCTTGGACCCCAGAACTCCACTGGTAAAAAAACTCCATTGGTAAGAAAACTCTGTTGGTAAGAAACCCACCTTCAGGTCTGTAGCTGTACTCAGATTTATCTTGTAGGGTGGTCTATCCGGCTGCTTCTCTTACTATTTTCTGCAAATTAATTTTCCCCCAACAACCAAACGAATCTATGTAATGTTGCATATGCGAATAAATGCTATTTTATAACCTCCAGTGTTGAGAGTTCTATCAACCCTCATAATTAACACTCCTATTCAGGAACAAATCCATCCACATCTAGCCCCTCAAGTTCCCCTGAGGAACTAGCTAGATTGCAAGGGGGTTTATTCCTTATGAAATTCTTCCTAATTCTTCTCCCCTTCACCTTTAATGCAAGAAAGAGGCAATGGCCTGAAACTGACACAATTTAGATTGGATATTAGGAACAAGTTCTTCACCATGTCAGTGGTGAAGCATTGGAAGAGGTTGCCCAGGGAGATCATGGAAACTCCATCCCTGGAAGTGTTCAAGACCAGGAGCACTAACTTTTCTGGTGGGAGAAATGTGTCCCTGCCCACAGCAGCAGCTTGGAACTATATGATCTTCAAGGTCCTTTCTAGCCTTAACCATTCAATGATTCTATGATTCAATTTCCAACCAAGGAAACTTTTCCTGCTGCTTTTCAGTATAGTCAGAAAGCTTCCCCCAACAGAAGAGATGCTGTGACACACTTACGCCACAATCCCCGAGAGGTGGAACATTTCAGCGGTGAGGTAGGACAGATAGCTGTATAGGAAGACAAACAGCGGTTCGATAACGCGGATGTCCTTGGTGAACCGTGTGGTAAAGGCAGCAGTGAAACCAAAAGAAAGACCTAATAGAACTCCTCCTAGCCCCACCACAAAGAACTTCCCGATTCCAGCAAAAACATCCACACTTTTGATGGCTGGCATCTCACAGAAAGAGCGAAACAGCTTGTAGAGCACCTGGGTGGAAGAATGGAAGAGTAAAACAGCTGTTAGCATGATGTTCACCAGACATGGACACTAAAATAGACTGCTGGGACCTCTGGCAGTGCAGGGCCAGTGCCCTTCTGTGGAAGTCAAGTTCCTATCAGGGACTGCTGTAGCACTCAAATGCATTTCCGTCTCCAGAAATGCCTGAGATGTTCTGAAAGATCCTCAGGACCTCAAGGCAGAGAAGTGGACCAGAAGACCTCTGCTAGATGAGGCTGTTGATGCCTCATCTCAAATACTGTATCCAGTTCTGGTGTCCTCAATAAAAGAAGGACATAGAACTATTGGGCTGACTCCAGAGGAGGCCACAAAGATGATCCAAGAGCTGGAGCACCTTTGCTATGAGAGTCTGAGTGAGCTGGGTTGTTCATTCTGGAAAAGAGAAGATTCCAGGGGGACATAAGAGATATCTTCCAACAGCTGAAGGGAACCTACAGGAAGGCTAGGAATGGGATATTTCACAATAGAACAAAGAGGAATGGTTTGAAACTGAAGGAGAGAAGGTTCAGACTAGATCTCAGGAAGAAGTTCTTCAGTGCAAGGGTGGAGAGACTCTGGAATCAATTGCCTGGAGAGGCTGGGGAGGCCTTCTCCCTGGAGGTGTTCAATGCCAGGTTGGATGAGGCCTTGAGCAACCAAGTCTAGTTGAGAGGGAGGTTGGAGCAGATGATCTCTAAGGTCTTTCCAACCTAAACCCTTCTATGATTCTATGCCTTTACCCTCTGCAGACCTCACATTTCACCTCCTAGCACCATCCCATCCTTCCTCCCAACATTAAATACTCAAAAGAAAGGCCAGTCCTTACCACTGTCACCGCATCATTGAGGAGTGATTCGCCAAAGACCAAGATGTGCAGCTTCTCGTTGACGTGTATCTCTTCAAACACTGCCAGCACGGCCACGGGGTCCACAGCGGCGATCAAGCTGCCAAACAGAAGGTTGTGGAGCAGCGACACGTCTTGCAGGCGAAAGGCCTTCACCTGGCAGATCCCATAGAGGGAAAAGCCAATGCCAAACACGTTCCATACTGTCCCCACCACAGCATACAGGAGGATAGTGCCCATGTTCTCAAAAAAAGGGCGGCTGGGCATGAAGTAACCAGCATCAAGGACAATGGGTGGCAGAAGGTAGAGGAAAAAGATATCAGTGTCCATGACAGGCGGTGACCTGTCATTTAGACCGTAGATGATTCCCCCCATGATGAGTCCAACAAATATCAACAAACAGCTTTCAGGAACGACAGAAGGCAGCTTGTTATAGAGGTGAAACCCTGGAAAGGGATGAATAGAAAGAAAACAGAAAGTATTGCCACTCAAAACTGGTTGAAGAGCAGCAACTAGTTCCTCACTGGAGTGAGGAAGCTCCTTGAACTCCCACCTTCTGAAAGGTTACCAAGAACTTGACCAAACTGTCAAAAATTCCTGTTGGTTCAGCCTGTAGCTCATGAAAGCACGAGGTTAAAAGTGTATTTTGAGGTAATACAAATAGAAAAGCTAAATAATGTTGAAAAACAAAAAGGAATTTGGACTTAGTTATGACATAATGTAGTTGACTCACCATCTTCACACTAAGGCAAACAGCAACTGCTGGTTTCAAACGTAATTCACAGACTGATAGAAAGTTAGTGTCTGGAAGGGACCTCTAGAGATTACCCAGTCCAACCCCCCTGACCCTAGGACAGGCCACACAAGGGCTGCATCCAGGCAATCCTGATAGTCTCCAGAGGAGGAGGCTCCACAACATTTCTGAGCAGCCTGTGCCAGGCCTCTGTCACCCTCACAGTAAAGAAGTGTCTCTTCAAATTGAGGGGGAATCTTCTATGTTCAAGTGGATGCCCATTACTCCTCTCCCATTACTGTACCCCAGAGAAAAGGGATTGGCCCCTTTATACCAGACACCCACCTCTCTCAGAGCACTGGGCAGAAATCACACCACGTCAACACCCTCCATGGGTCTTCGTGAGGCTTTGTTTTAATTAAACAGATGGATTCCTCTGGTCCACACCAGTTCTAAGCTGGCTGCTAGATGCTGGCTGAGGAGGGGCATCAGCTCAGGGATGCTGCCCAGGACACCTCCACCACAGAACCCAGACTCCCAAAAATATCATCATAAACACACATCTACATTAATTATAAGTATGTTACTGAATTACTAGCACTTGAAGGTGAAGGTTACTGTGAAAGAAGTCAATTCAAGCTAGTTGAGTGCAACCCCTGATGTCAGAGAGAAGTGCAGGTGAGTGAAAAACTCTGGGTGGGTTATTAAGAGAAAGGAATTGAAACAAACCAAACTGGAATTGGAAAAATAAGGAAAACATAAACAAATAAAATGTGTGGTCATTATCATTTCTTTATGCATATTCATAGTATTGAGATTTTATCATATAATGTCATAGAATCATTGAGGTTGGAACAGAATAGCAGAGAATATGCTGAACTGTACAACAAAAGGGCAATTTCTATCGGAAGAAGGTCTGAGCTAAAGGAATCTCAGGGGCTTCTCCCTTCACAGAAGTAAAAACCAAAAAAACCCAGAAAAAATGCTGTACAATACTTTGTCCCTGACAGCACTGCTGTGCCCAGCTGTGAACTTCCAGGTGGAAAACCACCATGCCCAACCTAAACTGCATCTGGGCAGTCATTTTAAGATATTAGATGTTAGAATCATTAAGATTGAAAGAGACCTCCAAGATCATGAAGTCCACCACATGCAGTAAATCTTGCACATAACGTGCGTATCGTCAGCACTTGGGATGCTGCCTCAGGCTCCAAGTAAACAAAAGCAAAGGCCACCCCTGCCTACGCCATCCCACAGAGAGCCCTGTCCCTCCTCACCTTCTCAAGACGCCTTACCTATTTTGGCCAAGGACGCAAGCATGATCCAGAGTGTGATTTCAAAGGGCACTTGGACGTGCTGATAATCCAGTGAGAAGAAGGCATGCTCTGAGGACCCGTTGCCCTGGACTTCCTCGGCAGCCCAGCTGATGTTCTCTGGGATCACACCCTGCAGCAGTGCGGTGGAGCCCTGCAGGGCTTGGACCCTGGTGGCCTGAAGGATGTAGGAGAGCAGGAACCCACCTAGGACAGCAGCTGCAGCTTTGCAGCATGGCCTCTGCCCCTCCATGCCTGCTGTGGGGATTTGGCTGCTAGCTTCTCCCTGTTGGTGGCTCGTGGTGCTGTGGCTGGGAACACTGCCACAGACACCAGAGCTCAGCTCACTCTCGTTGCACGGGTTGCTGCAAACAGAGGAGCAGCTGCCCCGCCTTCCCTGCACCCTCCTCTCTGGTCCATTAGTTTCCAGCTGGAAGACCCTGTGAGAGAACCAAACCCTTTGGCCACTCATCCCCAAGTGGCCAGAGGCTCCACCTGCAGGTGCCTCCTTGATGAAATTCCTCACAAACTCTTGTCCAGCTGCATATCTATGCAGCCTAAGAAGGATGAGTTACATTTTAGTCCTAACTCTTGACACATTTTAGCATCCAGTATCTCAGAAACCCTCCTTGAAGGGGAAAAACAGAAAAAAAACTATCTCCTAGGCCTTGATGGATAGCTCCTTACAAAAACAGACCTACTTTAGGGGGGACCTCACTGGATTTCTCCAGTACCCACAGAGCAGAAACCTGCGTGATTATCACAGTCTTCTGCTGAGCACAGAGCTGCAGTGATGGGCTGAGTGAAGTTCACCTGTGTTGGATGAAGAAATTTCAATAACAACTTCTTAGTCCTATAATAAGGACTAAGAGGAAAACAACTATCTCTTCAAAAACTGAGCAAGTTCACTTATAGAAGTTGGGGAGACAGAAAGGTATTAGATAGATTAATAATAGAGGGACAAAACCATATTGGGTCAAATTCCTCCATTGTAGAGTGTCATTTAAGCTGATGATGTCCCAGCAGAGGACAAGAGTAATTAAAATACAGAGGCCTCAGGCTGCTGCAAGTCTGATCGATAGCCTGCTTGTTTCTCTTCAGCTGCCCAAATGACACCAAAATTGAACTGCCCACAAGCTGGTGACCCACTTTCCTGCTGGAAAGTCAGATTCCAGCCTCACACAGACACAGCTCATGGATTTCTCCATCACTGGTCTTGTCTGTAAAGCAGGAGGAGAGTAAACTTAGGGAGAAAACAGAACTGCAGCGATACCTTCTGGGAGTGAATTCTTCTACTACAATTTGAATTCCTAGTGTGCCTTCACCATGCTTTGACTTTAAAGCAAAGCAGAACTCCTCTTATATTCCCTCTTTGTGATGATATATTTGGTGCTGAACTTGGGAAGGAATTTGAACTTTGGGGCATGGAGAAGTCCCATTCCCCTCTATCCTCAATGTTCCATTACTGCTTTTAGGCTTTTTCAGTAAAAAAAACCCAAAACAAACAAACAAAAAAAGAATTACAGTTCATATTCCTGCACATTTCCCCTAAGCCCATCAAGCAGGGAGCCCAGCAGTTCTATCCAAAAAGGGGGGTTGTACATAGCATCCATATTTCCTTGATAATGGAAGCAGGAAAAAACCCAACAGAGGTGGGACAGTGTCTGAGGAAGGCAAACAGAGGGGAAAACATTAAAATATGCTCTGTTTTCCAAATCAAGCTCTACATCAATAAGGTTGCACCTTTCCTTGAATTCTTCTCTGTATCCCTGTTCATTGCATTTGTTATAAATAGGACAAAAGCCAAAGACAAGATGTTATTCAAATGCTGTGTGATAGCAGAACACATGATGTTCCTCTGGTAATGGCTATTGATGTTATTGAACAACCTTTTCATGAGAGGACCAGCTAATCATACATATTTATTTAACTAACAAGCTAAATATCGTAAAGAAAACTTCAGTTTCCATTACTTCCTCAAATTCATATGTCAGCTACTGGAAATTATAAAAGGGATCTACAAATAAACTCATGCTTTTCCAGAAATTAAAGACAGAGGCATTGGGTTCGTTCTCAGTACGGGTTTTGTTCTCTCTTTGCATTGTGCACACAGCCTTAAATAAGTGACTTGATTATGGAAAACAGCCCATCTTTGTCTCCCTCCATTTTCAAACTTGGGAGGCTCCATAGAACCTCTGTACGCACCAGGAATCATAGAATCACAGAATGGTTTGGGTTGCAAGGGACCTTAGAGAACATCCAGTTCCAACTCCCTGCCATGGGTAGCAACAACTCTCACCTGACCAGGCTGCCCAGAGCCCCATCTAACCTGGCCATGAACACCTCCAGGGATGGCGCATCCTAGGGCAACCTGTTTCAGTGCTTCAGCATCCTCATGGTGAAGAACTATGAATTAGTTATATAGACTGGCCAGATGATGTCTGGGATCAGCCAGATGATGTTCTACCTTTACGACCTTCCTCCTTCTCCCCTTTTTGAACTGAAGTTCTTTTCCAGTCCACCCCACAACTCCTTCAATTTTGCACAAAGCAGCCAGATTTCATTAAAATCATCCTGCTCCACAAGCAAATTAATACCCAGAAGCCTCTGTAGAAGAGCTAAACCAGGATGGTTCCCTATCCACTGCCCACCCCAAGCAAAAATTAGCAAAATTTCAGCTATACAGCCTCATCTGAGCTGGTTCTGCACTGTACCTCAGACAGAGCTCTGACACTATCTGTGGGACATTCAGCAAAAAGCTCCATCTAATCAGCTCATTGTGATAACGACCTCCACATTTGCTATGTAAATCTGATTTCTCCCACTGTCACCAGAAGAACAGCACACATCACCGAAAAGCTGGAGAAACCCACTCTTGTTTATGAATGTGCAAAATCTCTTGCCACCCCCCACCCCCCCCCATGAGAACAGAAGCTGCTCAGATTTTCGCATAGAATCACCTTATTTTTCCACTCTTCTTCTTCATTGCCCGCCTCTTGCATCACATTTCTGTATGACATGCATTTCCCATTACACTCATACCACAAAGACTGTAAAATACTGATCTTCTTCCTGATGCAGCTGCAACCAAAGATTCTCTGTTCTCATCCCTTAGTGAGTCTGGGAGAAAACACACAAAGATCTAATCAGAACTGAAATTAAGACCAAGCTCCTCATCACACTTCCCTCACACAGAAGTAGTGACCCAGAAGATAAGCCCTACCATGACATGGATGTTGTTCCTCATTAATTAGGAACACAAACCAAGGGGACTTGCAAAGGTCCTTTAAGTCCTCCTCATGAGAGCCCAGCTAAGGTCTTTTCTGCTCTGGCTTTGAGCATTACAGAGCATCACACAACCACCCAGGCTGGAAAAGATCTTCAAGGTCACTGAGTCCAAACATTCACCCAACACTGACTAAACCACTGACCCACCACTGACAAGACCTTGACTAAACCATATTCCTAAGCACTAGGTCTACACAACTCTTACGTATCTCCAGGGAAGGGGACAAGCATTACCAGACTGGAAGATATTCCATAGTGTGAGGAACCTATAGTTCCTGCAGGAACCTATAGTGGTAGGATGAACATGGGTCATGTGAACATTTTTAACTGCAGTCTAGCTCCTGGGAAGGGTGAAGGACATCAGCTGCTTCCTCTTCAATGCTGCTCTTGGTGCTTTCCCTCCCAGGCAGCCTGAGCTGTGAGGGTGGAAGAGAGAAATGATTCTCATTCATTATTTTCTACCAGTTTACTCAACTCCTCCTGTTCACTGACCAAACCACTAACCACCCTCAGGGAAAACGCACAAGCCAGGACAAACCATGGTTTGTCACGGTTCTGACAGTCCTGTAAGCCCAAAAGAAAGCAAGAACCAAAGAGGAACATGAAGCCTAGGAATGGGCATAAAAGCAATAGCAGCAGGCAAACCACACACACTAAACCGGTGACTAAGGTCCCTTCCAACCTCAACCATTCAAAGGTCATCTAGGTAGGCAATGGTTGCTCTTCTGTAACCTACCAACAATATAGAAGGCCACCAAATTTCTCAAGCATGATTTGCCCTTAGTGAAGCCATACTGGCTGCCATCAATCACCTCTTGCAATGTCTTGTAAGAAAGTTGCAGGAGATCCAATATCAGCAAGCACAATAATTCTTCACCTTAGATGTGTGCTCCAGGCTAGGCTGTTGATGCACCACAAGGAGATGCCTACATTCTCCAAACTCCTTTATGTGCTGAAGGCAACCTTTGGTTTCTTTTTAGGGAAGAAGCATAAGCAGGTGGCCTCTTTGCACGATGCATTTGTTATATAAAAGTGGTCAATAAATCAGTCCAAAAGCCATTTTAATGCAACAACATCACTGAGCTGTGACCTGTGGTTTATTCTTTATAACTAGGCTGAGCAAAGGGGAACGGAGCCATGCCGGCTCCCTTTCTGAGCACTGGCACAGATATTTTCATAATTCAACTACCAGGAAAGAGAAATAAGAACAAACAAAATTCATTCATTTGAAAATTTAAGCCAAGTAGAGAGCAGAGAAGATTTTTTTGAGATAAGTTTGAAGTTGTATTCGCTGTCCCAATAAGTTCATGAGAAACAAAGCAGAAATACAGTCTACACGCAGTGAGTAAGAGTGGGAGTGAGTCCGGGGATTCCCTTCCCGTTAAACTTTGCCACATCTCAGATGAGTAATTAATTAGAGAAGCATCAGCTTGATATGGTTGAGCAATGGGCAGAGCAAGGAAATAAATGGTCAGCGAGTCTCACAATTTGACATGGGGAAGCAGAAGTGTGCAGTTACCACAGACGGGGAATGGGAACAAAAATAGCACCAGAGCACGTCAAGAAATTCTACTATTGCACAACACCAGAAATTCTTTTGAGGAGCCCAAAGGATCTGTCATGGGGAGCTCGAACCACACACTGAGTATGGGTAGTTGGAATGGAAAGCTTCCAGAAAAGGCCAGTAAAAAAGCACGAGAGGTAAATCAGGGCCACACCACATCACTTAATGTAAAGTGAAGGATTACAGAATCATAAGGTTGGAAGGGCCCTCCAAAGGTCATCTAGTCCACCCCTATGCAACAAGCAGGGCCATCACCCACCAGACCAGATTGCCCACAACCTCATCTGTCCTGAGCTTGAATGGCTCCAGGGATGGGGCCTCCAGCACCACTCTGGGCAGCCTGTTCCAGGGATCCTCCACCCTCAGATTCAAGAACTTTTTCCTGATATCCACCCTAAATCTGCCCTTCTCCAGTTTGCAACCATGACCCCTTATCCTATTGTTCCCTGCCCTTGTGAACAGTCTTCCCCAGCCTGACAGGCCCCTTTCAGGGATTGAGGTGACTATAAGGTCCCCCAGGAGTCTTCTCCCCTTCAGGCTTTGATGAATAAACCTTCACATTTCCAGCACAACTACTGTTTTCAGTCTAACAGCATGGGAAAAGTCAAGCCAGCAGCCTTTTCTCAGCTTAATTTACTGCAGTGATACCACCAAAACGGATAAGCATGGACTAATGAGAGTCATGTTTCAATTGTACCTGGCCAGAACTATATTTAGGAAAGATGCTGTTCCCATTTACCCTTAAGGAGAAGCAGTGTTAATGAGACGTGGAAAAAAACCCCAGAGTCCTGGTACTTCTGCTGTGGTTTGGCTCAAAGTCACAGCAACTCGAGTCCCCTGCAGATAGCGTCTAGCAGGTGAAGTTCCTCAGCATGGTCTTCATCCATCTTTTGGCACTTAGCCACACATCAGTGAATAAAGACCCAGGAAAAGCTGGAAGACACTTCCTTTTTCCCCCAAGAAATGGCAGTTTAACAAGATTGTAATGACAGGGCAAAATGCTCTCTCGGAAGCATCCCAAGCAAAATAAAGTCCTAATAAACACAATCCACAACAAAAGGAGCACACTTAGTACTGATTTCAGAAATTCAATGCATGAATTCCTCCTCCCAGCTTGCTCCACTGCTTCAAACACACCTCAGAGAGCAGCCTGCAAGTGAGGAGGGGTATGTCTGCAATGGGACAGGATGAAAGAGGAAGGAAGGGTTTGGGCTTCTTGAGGTCAATACTAAACACTTCTATGTGCACTCAGAAGCCCTCGGGCAGGCAGGAGGTTGTACATGGTGGTGGCACTAATTGTTAACAGCTGGGCACTGATTTACCCCAAATAGATTAATGGAGTTCTCACAAATAAATTAACTCAAGCAGGCAGGAATTAAGCAGTGAGGTTTTTCTGGTAAAGAAAAGAAAACCGGGTTACAATAAAATGTCTGAATTTTGGAAACCTCAAAAATAAGCAAAATGGAAAAAACCAAAGACTATAAGGAAAGCAATTTAATGGATGAACTATGGAGAAAGAGCTGAATGACCACCCATATAGGTTTTAAAATGCAGAACATAACACAGATATTGATAGAAGCTGTGGGGGAAAAAAATCTCCCGCCTAATAGGAGTGGAGTTGATTAGCAAAATGGTTGTAAAACTCTGGAGATTCTGAACTAGAGGTATTAAAGAAAACCCCCACGAGGTATCATGATTTCACTACTAAATACATATCAGAAAAACTTACATTTGGGGGGGGAAAAGTATCTGAGCCTGTAATAAATGTATCTATCTTGTCCTTATAGAGACCCTTCTTCATGCGAAGTTGATTTTGAGAAGTTTATTAAAGTTTGGATTGAACCAGGGTAGCAAATACTGGGTGGGAAAAGTACACAGAGCCTGCTTTTCCATGGGCAAAACTGCGTAAGAGACAAAGCTTACTGTGTGCTGCTGCATATCAACACGGGGAATTTAGCTACATCTTCATTTGCACTGCTACCACCCACATTCGTGTGCTAAGTAGCTCCACAATAGGCTGAAAATTCCCTTTCCCTTCTCTATAAATGAGCTGAAAATTCCTTTTCCTCCTCTGAGTTGTTGATTTATGAAAATTCTAAAAAATTAAGTCACCTTACTTCCAGGAGGAAAACAAAACCCCACAGCACACACACAGTGAAGCCATGCATCATCCTCACAGGGGCTACATACAGTCCTCATACCATCAGCATATGTAATAGGGATGGTTCCAGGCTAGCTGCTATCATGAATTATACACAACACACTTCTTGCCTCCATGAGATTGGAATTATTGTGTTGCATTTTCTTTTCCTTCTAGCTGAATTGTCCACTTATTTGACAAAACTAATTCAAAAGAATCACAGCATCATGGAATGAGTTGGGTTGGAAGATAGCTCAGAGATTATACAGTCCCAACCCCCTGCCATAGGCAGTTGCATCTCTCACCAGACCAGGTTGGCCATAGCCCCATCCAACCTGGCCTTGAACTTCCAGGGATGGAGTAGCCACAATCTCCCAGGGCAACCTGTTCCAGGGCCTCAGCACCCACACAGGGAGGAATTTCTTTTCTGCTCAGATCTCACCTAAATCTCTCCTATTTTAGCCTAAACCCATCCCCTCCCTGTCCTATCACTAGAGTCCTTCATAACAAATCCCTCTCCATCTTTCCTTTAGAACCCAAAACCAGAGCTGAAAAGCTGTAAGACAGACATGGCAGCTTCTCAACAACGTCAGCAACACGGAATACTCATTCCCATACTCTGTTCAACTCTATTTCTTTAATGGTGATGGGAGAATCAGTTCCATCACGGTTTCTCCCACTACAGCAGCTGATGATGCTCAGCAGCTTCTGCAAAAATTCAGCGTTAAAACCCACTGGCTTCAACTGCTGCATTTGGGGGTTCTGAGGTCGGCAGCAGAGGGCAACATGTCTCCTCCACCACATTTCTGAGTGCTGGGAAAGAGAGAAAAATTACTAGAGTCTGGACCTCAGCTTTAAACTTCAACTTCCACATTGCCTGAGGAAGAACCTGGCGCAATTAACTCCTTGGTCTGAACTATAAATACATCGTGGGGGAATGAAAGCCCCGGGTGAGGCGGCACAAACGTCACCGAGCTCTTATTTCTACGGTTACTTGCAAACCTTTGCGTTACTGATTCCCTTCATGGTATTCTTCCTCTCACCCTCCATTAGCACCTTTATCAGGGAAGACTAGATTGCTGCCCATCCTGGACTCCTCCAAAATTTAATGGAATTGACTTCTTCCAGGAGACTCCTGACTTGACTTAAATGCTGAAAAAGGACACAGGTGGAATTAGGGCAACTCATAACAAAAGCAAAGCATCCAGTAATAGAATTATGGACTTCTTAAGGTTGGAAGAGACCCCCCCCCCAGATCCTAGCACCCTCTTATAAAGGGGCCAGTCCCTTTACCACTAAGGTAAATGGAATTTTTTGGAGCAGGCAAGGAACTGGACATGAGCAACTCTGATTCTGTTTCATTTATTTAGTTTGATTTAGTTTGTTATTTGCTATGTATTCCACAGGAATTGTCTTTGCCTGTCATTTTAATGAAGAGAAAGACCCTCTTGCTTCATCCACCCAGATCACTTCCCCCACAGGAACAGATTCTTCTCCATTTCACAGTCACTGAACTACAACCTCTCTTTCCTCCTGTTCTCCTGACATCTGTCCTACAAAAATAACAGACAAATTCAAAAGTTGGGAATTCTGCTGAGCCACAAAGAACAGAAATAGGATCATCAAAGGCAGCAGAGGGAAATGGATGCCCAGCATTTGAGGAGCATGAGTCAGGAGGCATTATGACCATTCACTGAGTTGGGCACTTGAGTTCCACCAGTCCTAAGAGACATTGCGAGGCATCAGACAAGGTTCAAAATCTTAAGAAGCACCAAAGATTTGCAGTTCCTTTTCTGTTACTTCTATATTTAGCAACATGACTGCTGAATGATGCTGCACACAGTGGTGGTTGCATCCTCCTGCTCCTCCAGAAGCAGCCCCATGCCATGAGGACATTCTCTTTCCACAGGAACGGTTTGCTAAGGCTCCCATACACCTTCCTCCTGAAAAACAGCTTTTCTGCATAGGTCCTAAAAGACATCATTTTAACTCTAAGCCCCAGCAAAAAATTTCTATTAATAGAGTAAATTGCTTGAATTAAGATCTTCAAGGTGAATTCCTTGTGAATTTAGGTCTGCTCAATGCCCTGTGGAATTCCTTCAAGACCTCCTGATACTTTCTTTATAGACGCTGGCTCAGAATGACTGAAAAAGCCCAAAAATTAAATGAAACCAAACAATCCCAAACAAAAACACACCACACAGAAACTCAACAATCAACTTTGATGTCTCCAAAGGACTCCAAAGGATCTCAAAGGCCTTGATTTACAGACACAATTGTGCACTTATTCGCTAGATATCACAAGATCTTTCACATACTCTTAGAGCTTCAATAAAGATTTTAAGACAAAAGCTTAGATTGATAAAGTTTGTAGCTAGAGTTTGGATTCCACAGCTGCAAACCCAGAACTCTCTGTGTGCCAAACCATACTCAGCTGTATGAAAAGAGGTGTCGTCCCTGGAAAGTCACTTCTGCCCAGCAGGTAACAGTCTAATTAACTAATTATTTTACAAGAGTGACACAGCGATTAATTTCCCCTTCAAATACTTTCTAAGAATCAACAGAAGAGGGGGGGAAATGAGTTTGAAAAGGGTTCTAAGTTAAGAAACAAAATTTCCCTACAAAACCTGCATTTAAACTTCCAAAGACGATGGAACTACCTTGCACTACTTTTGCAGTAATGTTGTGATTATCTCAGCTTGCCAAGGTGGCTGGTGCTTCATTTCCAAGGAAAGAAATCACAGACTCAATTGACTACAACCACAAACAGGACATAAAAAAACCATACAGACAGAAAGCTGAGTGGATTTCAGAGCACGAAGGATTTATTTAAGAAGAACATCTTTTTTTAAGAGAAAATCAGTACTTTTGCAATCTTGCTGAACTATTTCACCTAGATTTTCCCTCTAACAAAGTCCACTGGTGCAAACTGGTGTTTCATGTCAATTCATCTCCTCTGTATGACTTTACACACAAAATAATGAACTCTGAATGCCTCCAGCTGCCCACGAGATTTTCAAAGAAAAAACTATCCAAACACTATGACCAAGCTTTCCAAATTTGAAACTCAATATCCAAAACTTGAACCATGAGGTTTGACCACATGGTTCAACGTGAAGTCCAGAGACGTCCTGGCTTTTTTATTTTCTTACAGACTCTGAGAGTAAAGTTTTACCAGCATGTCCTGACAGATTTTTCTTGCAGGAGTAAATCTGATGGCCCATGATAAGCCTGAGTCTTTGGAGGAGAACACAGACATCATCAAAACATGCTTAAGTAGGATTGAGAGAAATTAATTTCAAAATCTGCATTAGTAATAAAGAGAACAGTGATCTTTCTTTTCAGTGCTAAGTGTGGTTTGGGCCACACAATACTAATTTGAGAACACCTGTAGTGTGTAAATGTTTTGGCTTCCCAACCATAGAGGGAAATTCTCACATCCGAATCGTACTCAACTCTCTAGCTCAGATCAGTCACGATGCCAATTGCATCCTGCAGCTCTTTTTCATGCCTGCAGGGTTTGAGATCTGCAGGTTTGGAGTGCTGAGTTCAGAGCTACTTCTACTGGCAGCACTGCGCAAGCTGAACAAAGCTAGAGAGTGCAACAGCATTTCTCGGGCTTTTGATGTTTCCATGTTCTGCTCCTGGGATATCTGAAGGCTTATCTGATTCAGACTGTTCCGTATCAAGCTGCAAGCAAGGAGGTTTCTCACAGAACCACACCTGGTCAAGTTTTCTTCAAAAAACTCTTTATAGAGCTCTGCCACTTTGGTTTCCACATACTTGTTGAGCAGAGAGTTTGAAAGAGGCTCCTCACAGAGCAGGATACTCCTTTCTCCAGATTCATATCCTCCTAAGGAGTTGGCACGAGGTTTTTGGCAATGTCCACACAGAGGGGACTGGCCTGAAGGGATGTCTACGGACAGCAGCACAGGGCCATCAAGAAGCTCATCCCACACATGGTCCAAAACACAGCCCGAGTCACAGGTATGGGTGCCCACACGGTCTCCCCCAATGTGTAAGTCAGGATAGTTTTGATAAATGCTGCTGCATGACCACGATCGATACAAATCCAGCCGGTCAGTGCTGTGGTCTGTCCTGGAGAAGCATAAAGCTGGTGAGACGGTTCCTTTAATGAGCATCTTCTGACTGTTTGCAGGTACCTCTTTTATGGATCTCTGCTGAGAACTTCTGAGTTCCACTCTGCTGCTTCTCACAGAGATCTCATTCTGCTTCTTGCATGCATCAGCAAAGCCTTTAATTTTTGGGTTGTCCACAAGTTCATGTCTCCAGATTCCATCTTGATTCTTTCTGGATGCACGAGATTTGCGAGACTTCTCTGGCTGATAGCTTTCCTTATACAGGAGCCTAGTTAAGATGCCTTCTGCCAACATGATGCCAAGTGTAGCAGCCTAATCACCAGAGTTCCATGCAGCCCTACACAACAAACAAGCAGAGAAACTTCATCTTAATTGGACAAAGAAAAATAGTAAAAAACAATAACCAATTGACTTCTAATATGGGCTGTGATTTTCCTTTTTCTCTAGAATACTTTAGTACGCTGCATGCTTTTCTATAATTTTAACTGCTATACCATGCGAGCAAAAAATCACTCTGTAGAACTAGGAAGGGCATGAATCTGGTTCTTAAGATCACAGGCTCACACACAATCAAATTCAGGCTTAAAGATTGATTTTGAACCCTCCCACAAGCTGCTGAGGAGGTTCAGAAGATGCTGATAATTCTTCAAATACAAAAAAAGGTGCATCCCAAATGCAGTTCACACAAATATGTGTTTGTAGAGATTCTCTTCATGACATTAGAAGATATAAATAGTTAACAGTTGAGTGGGCATGGTGGGGTGGGGTTGATGATTGGACTTAACGATGTTAGACACCTCTTCCAACCTTCATGATTCTATTCAATTCTAATCTGTCTTTCCTAACAGTGATAAGGTATATGGTTGAGTATCCACAGGCCCCACAGTTGTACAGGGATAATTAAAAGCTGGGAAATATGTCTCAAAATAATCTACTACCTCTATTGATCCCTTATCATTCCTTTTCCATCTACTTACTGTTAAAACCAGGGGACTCTTCCTCTTTAGAATGAAGTCTGACCCAAACTCACAAAGGAGAAGATCACCACTGCTCCTCTTATGAAGAGCAAGAAAGATGAACCAAAAAAATATCCCTCTGGTCTTCAAAGGTCTTTTTAATCTCTGCATAATGCAAGCACCTTTACATACCCCTGCCATGCTCATGGCTTGAACCAGGAGGGAGAGGCATTGGATGAGGTGAAGAGGACACAGGAAGTCTCCTAAAGGACCTGACAGGTTTGAACACACCCAAAACTCTACATGTATCATGGACAGTTGAGACTAAACACTTCTCCCAGTGCAAACAAGTCCCCTTGGTAATCACCACATAGATCAGCACACACAACAACCCCACTGCAAAATTAATATGGTAACTGATATAGGACCAGAGAGATCCTCCTCACCCTACTGATTTGCTTCTATCAGCAATCAAAACATACACTCCAGCTTATTTGTTCTGCAATGAAACCTAATAGACTGGGTCACTGTGTTTAATCCCAGTGCTCCTTCCAGCAACCTGTTCTAAAAGTCCAGTTTACGGGAGAGACGGACACTTTCAACTTCCATCCTCAATTCACCCATTGCCACAATACAACCATGTGATTATTTTGGCTCGGAGGTTCATTTTTAGCTTGAATGACACCGTAGCTCTCAGCTGAGGTTGAGGCTAGCACTGGAATTGTGATATTCCTGCCAGTGGAACCAAAGCAGACAAGAAAGTGCCATTTTCCTGGAGTCATAGAATCATTTAGTTTGAAGACTTTTAAGATCATAGGGAGATAAAAGCAGTTGGCAGTTCAAGTCTTGCTGAAGGCCAGTAGTACTTGGAAAGCTGCTGCCTCCTTTGCTTCTGAAAAACACAACAGGAACCCAGAGCCTCCCAGGCTAAAAATATTCCACTGCATTGCTCTGAAAATGCTGATAGTGCTAATAGAGGCTAAAATGGGGTAACTGGCAAAACTGTTCTCTTTGAAATAAAACAAATGGTATCTGCATTCTGGAACAAAAAAAAAAATAGCACAAAAAGCCCAGACTTACCAATCCCAGTTGGGTAAGAGATGGGTAAGCAGTCCAGAAGCTGCTCTACGAGAAGAGCTTCACACCAACTCTTCCCTCACTGCAGTCTGTGTGGAAAAGAAAAAAAAAATCCTAACCCAAACCAAGCTGACATCCACATGATTTAGTTCCCCCTTCCCTTCCTTCTAAAACAGAAGTGATCCCTCCACCAAAGCATGTGGGGTTTGAATACAGTGACAGCACATCTAAAAGAGGATGTTAACAGAACATGAATTGAGATGTTTCTGACTGAGGAGCTACTGAGTGCTGTGATCTGCCACCTCAAAACAACACAGCCACCTACAGGGTCAGAGCACCAGTACCTTGCCAGGGTCTACAGAACCAAAATGGAATCCTACCAGATACTTCCATCTACTCAAGTATTTTGCTCTATCATCCACCTAATTTAGCCTTTATTTTCCTTTTTGGAAGAGCAAAATATATAGTCTGATGACTTTCTGATGGGGAAGGAGTTGACAAAGTTATTAAGAATTCAATGAACTATCACTTGTCTATAAAACACAAACATGAGAATCTGAAGTAGGCACCAGGCAGCTGCAAACAATCCTGTTGCCCATTGACCAAAACCACCTTTTCTAGGCTCAGCAGTGCCCTGTGTCTCAATGGTACATCCAAGGTGTCTGTATGGTGTCCTTAGTGTGTCCTCACACCAGCTTTAACCTGCAGTGCTCCCCCAGCCCACAGCAGTCTGTGAAGTTTCTGTTGATGCCTATTCTAAATTCCCTTTCTTTTCCAGAAGATTAAAAAAAAACAGAAGCTGAATCTCATCCAAGTCCTGGACAACAGACCTCAAGAAGACATCATTTAGTAAAACAACAAGAGAGAGACACATACATAAAATAAAACTAGAGAACAAAAATAACGTTATGGCAACATATTGGTTGCAACCCATCACACAAGACACCTTGGCAGCAAAATAACAATGTGACTTAGAAATTAATTAAGGTTTGAAGTAATTATGACCCTACAGATCCAGTGGAGGCTCATTCAAACTATCCCTCTTCCCTCCTTATCCCCCAGATGCCACAAAGGGCTTTAGAAATGAAAACTAGGTTTGTTCCCACTAAATTTACACAACTGTCATTGTGTAATTAAGTTTTTTAATCATCTCGCACCACTAATTGCTGCAGGGCAGATGTGGCTGAAGCTTCAGAGTTTTCCTGCTCCCAGTCACACAGAATCACAAAGCGTTAGAGGCTGGAAAAGACCTCTAAAATCATTCATTCCAGCCTAAAACCTGACATCACCACAACCTACACCAGGTCACTAAATGTCACAGCTAGTCTGTCCTTAAACAGCTCCAGTGATGGGGACTTCACCACCTCCCTGGACAGACCATTCTAGGATCCAATCACCATTTCCAGGAGGAAGGGCTTCTGAACATCCAACCTAACCCTTCCCTGGCAGCATCAGGCCAAGCCCTCACATCCTGTTGCTAGTTGCCTGGAAGAAGAGGCTGACCCTCACCTGACTACAACTTCCCTTCAGGAAATTACAGAATGAAAATGTGCCCCATGAGTCTCCTCTTCTCTAGGCTAAACAACCCCAACTCCCTCAGCCTCTCCCCATCAGAACCTCCCTATAATCCCTTCCTCAGCCTCATTGCTCCTCTGGACCTGCTCCAGCAGCTCAATTTCTTCAAGTGAGGGGCCCAGAAGTGCACACAGTACTCAAGGGGAGGACTCACCAGCACCCAGAATAGGAGAAGAATTATGTCCCTAGTCCTGCTGGCCACACTGTTGCTGATACAAGCCAGAATGCCACTGGCCTTTCATGCCACCGGCACACACTGCTTGCTTCTGTTCAGCCAATTGTCACAGTACTTGCAGGTCCCTCTCCTCCAGGCTGCTCTCCTCATCCCCCAGTCTGTAGCTCTGATGGGGTTACTGTGACCAAAATGTAGGACTTTGTACTTGGTCCTGCTAAACCTCATCCCGTTGGCCTCTGTCCACTGACCCAGCCTGTTCAGATCTCTCTGCAGCATCTTCCACCCCTCCAGCAGATTGACGCTCCCCTCCAACTCGGTGTCATGTATGAATTTACTAAGGGGAGCTTCAATCCCCTCATCCAGGTCACTAATAAAGACGTTGAATAGAACTGGGCCCAGCACTGAGCCCTGGGGGACACCACTGCTCACTGGACACCAACTATTCACAATACTCTCTGTGCCCAGTCATCCAGCCAGTTTTTAACCCAGCAGAGGGTGCACCCATCCAAGCCATGGGCTGCCAGGTTTTCCAGGAGGATGCTATGGCAGACTGTGTCGAAGGCTTTGATGAAGTCTGGGTAGAGCACATCCACAGACTTCCCCTCATCCACCTGGCAGCTCACCCAGTCCTAGAATGAGATCAGATGGGTTAGGTAGTCCTGCATACAGAAAAATCAGATGGTTCGGGTACCATCAGGATTTAAACCATCACTGAGCCTTTAACTCGCACAGGTTTCACCTGAAATTATCTTTTTTTGTGCAGAAATTCATATAATCCACAAAATTAATAGAAAGAAGAAATAAAAATGAAGGGAGGTAATTAGTCCCAAGGGATTCAACATAAACCACCCATCACTTCAGGTGGCAGAAGTGCAGCAAAACCCAAAGAAATTCACTAGATGTTATTGTAAGACTTTACCCCACAAGTGAAGCAATGTGTATTTACAGAAACACGATCAGCATGAGACACAGCTGGAGTCAGTCATTCAGTTATTCTAGTTGTCTGCAAGAAACTGACTGCTTCCTTCAACCTTTCCGATTGAAAGGTGGGAACGGCCGAATCCTGCGGTTGAACTTAGGGCTGAACGTCGGAAGAAACAGAAATAAAAGCGACCGTACCCTTGCTATAGCGGCGATAACCGAGCTCCGCGCGTTACCAGGTTACCAGGCACTGGATGGACTGCAGCAGGGTGCAACAAAGCCCCTCCTTTCAGCCCAGACTCAAGAGAAGCCCCAGCGGACACCCCCCCCACNATCCTGCGGTTGAACTTAGGGCTGAACGTCGGAAGAAACAGAAATAAAAGCGACCGTACCCTTGCTATAGCGGCGATAACCGAGCTCCGCGCGTTACCAGGTTACCAGGCACTGGATGGACTGCAGCAGGGTGCAACAAAGCCCCTCCTTTCAGCCCAGACTCAAGAGAAGCCCCAGCGGACACCCCCCCCACACAGCTGCAGCCC
>VZRI01002685.1:269-21702 GCA_013397515.1 Upupa epops
CCGATCCCAGGGCACCCCCAGGATGGGGAGGGACACTGGCACCAACCCATGGGTGTCTCATTCCATGGGTGTCCCAAATCCTGGGTGCCCCCATCTATGGGTGACCCTAGTACTGGGTGTCCCCAGAGCTGGGTGTTCCCAGTCTTGGGTGATCCCAGTACTGGGTGTCCCCATAGCCGAGTACCCCCAGGACTGGGTACCCCACCCCATAGCGGGGTGTCCCCATAGCTGGGTGTTCCAAACCTTGGGTGATCTCACTACTGGGTGCCCAACAGCTGAGTGTTCTCAGTACTGGGTGTCTCCATAGCTGAGTGCCCTCAGTACTGGGAGTCCCCAATCTTGGGTGCCCCCCACTGCTGGTTGTCCCCATCCATGGGTGTCCCCAATCTTGGGTGCTCTCAGTACTGAGTGCCCCTAGTCTTGGGAGTCCCCAGAGCTGGGTATCCACAGTCTTGGGTGATCCCAGTACTGGGTGCCCCCACAGCCGAGGGTCCCCCCACCAGGCTGCCCCGTACCCGCTGCCGGCAGAGCCCCCCTGCCTGCTCTCCCTCATGATTTTTAGGTTAATTTTCCCAACTCTGGCCGACTCCCCGTGCCCAGTCCCTCCCCTCTCTGGCAACACCAGCCTCCTGCTGTAGGGATGGGACCTGGGGAGGGGTGGGAGTCACACAGCCCCGTAACTTCCCCAAAACCCCCACCCAAGTCACCCCATCCACTCCGGGATGCAGCGCCAGCCCGACACGCAGAGGGGTGGGGAGGGGAGAGGCCGATGCCGCTCGCAGCCCCCTACTCCAGGCACCACGTACCAACCCCCCCCAAGCCCTGACCCAGCTCCTACACACCCCCTCCCCTAATTTCTTTATTTATAAATTTTTTTCTATTTTTTATCCTTTTTTTGCCTTAAATAGATCTCTCTCTCTCTCTCTCTCTCTCTGCAATAGGATTTCTCTCGGGTTTTTAGGGATTTTTTAACGTGTGTAGGGACACAAGATAAAGCTTTGGATTTACATGGAAGCTCCTTTCCATGTGACACTTGTCCATCCATCCCCCGCTGCTTCATCATCTCCTCCTCCTCCTCCTCCTCCTCCTCCTCCTCCTCCTCAGGTTGTGCCTTTCCAAGAAATAAAATCAAGGTCCTTGGCTACAGAAAANGGCCACGGGGGGACCCCCCGGCTCCCCAACTGCTGCTCCTGAGGAAGAGAGGGGCTGCGGGATGAGCAGCTTGGTCCTTTGCAAGGGAAATGAAGAAGAGGAGGAGGAGGAGGAGGGAGGGGGAGGGGGGTTTTGTCGGGGTTTTGTTGTTTTGTTTGTTTTATGGGGTTTTTGGTTTAGGAGAGTCCTTGCGCGTTACCCTCCGACGACCCTCCTGCTACATTCAATCCCGACTCTGCCGCCGCTTCTTCGGGACTCGAATTCTCCTCAAAGTGCTGCTGCTGCTCCTCGGGGCCGTTCCCCTGCGGAGGGGTGTCCTCTGATTCCTGACTCTCCCCACCAGCTTGAAGAAAACCTCCGTCGTCAGCTCCTCCCGTCGGGGTCGACGGCAGCCCCCCGGCATCCCTGACGCGGGGTTTGCGGCCCCGTCGCGACGGGATCCCGTTGCATCCATCTTTTTTAAGGTGCCTGTGCAAGTGGTCGGAGCGGACGAAAGTCTTGAAGCAGCTGTCGCACTGGTAGGGCCGCAGCCCCGTGTGGACCCGCATGTGGTTCTTCAGGTCGTAGTTGTGGGCGAAGGCGGCCCCGCACTGCTGGCACAGGTAGGGCTTCTCGCCCGTGTGTTTGCGCATGTGGACCTTCAGCTTGTCCTGCCTGCGGGGGACAGAGCACAGTGGGGACACGTCACGCACTGCGGGCACACGGCTCGGCGTCGGGGATTCGGTACGGGGTCGGGGGTATGGCGTGCGGGCAGGGATACGGCACGGCACAGCAAGGACATGGCGTGGCACACAGCGGGCACGGCATGGCCTCAAGGGCACGACACGGGGTCAAGGACATGGCACAAGGTCAAGGACACGGCACAGGGCCAAGGACACGGCACAGAGTCAAGGAGATGGCATGGAGCTAGGGATCCAGTATGAGGTGAGGAGTCCAGTATGGGGTCAGGGGTAGCACACAGTGGGGACACGTCAGGCACTGCAGGCACACGGCACAGCACTGGGGATTCAGTATGGGGCTAGGGGTAAGGTGTGGGGTAAGGGATACAGCACAGCACATGGGGACATGGCATGGCACACAGGGGACACAGCATGGGGGCAAGGACACGACACGAGGTCAAGGACACAGCATAGGGTCAAGGACATGGCATGGGGTCAAGAACACAACATGGGGTCAAGGACATGGCATGGAGTCAGGGATATAGTATGGAGTCAGGGATAGCAGACTGCGGGGACATGTCATGCACTGCGGGCACATGGCATGGCATCAGAGATTCAGTACGGGGCTGGGGGTATGGCGTGGGGTCAGGGACACAGCACAGCACAGTGGGGACACGGCATGGGCTCAGGGATATGGCACGGCAAAGCAGGGACATGGCATGGCACCAGGGGACATGGCATGGGGTCAAGGACACAGCATGAGGACAAGCATGGGGTCAGGGATACATATGGGGTCAGGGATAGAGCACAGTGGGGCACATCACACACTGCGGGGACACGGCACGGGGTTGGGGATTCGGTATGGGGTCAGGGATAGGGTATGGGGTCAGGAATATGGCACTGTGTCAGATACAGCACAGCGGGGACGTGGCATGAGGTCAGGGACATGGCATGAGGTCAGGGACATGGCACGAGATCAAGGACACAGCAGAGAGTCAGGGATACAGCACAGCAGGGACACTGAACGGGGTCAGGGATACAGCGTGGCACAGCAATGAAATGTCATGGCACAGCAGGGACATGGCATGGGGTTAGGGATGCAGCACGAGGTTAGGGCCATGGCACAGGGTCAGGGATATGGCACAGGGTCAGGGACACAGCATGGCACAGCAGGGACATGTCACAGCACAACAGGGACACAGCATAGGGTCAGGGACAGGCACAGCACAGCGGGGACACGGCGTGGCACAGGGTCAAGGTTAGGGGAGTCTTGGTTAGTCTTTGTGCCCGGCACGGGGCTGGGAAATGTTTGGGATGGGGTGGAGCAGCGCTGGCTGGAATGGGGGTCAAGCACTGTTTCTGGGCTGAGTTTTGGGATGGGGTTGAGAACCACCCAGTATGAAGTCAAACTGGTTTGGGGCTGAGCATCAGTTCAGGGCTGAGCTTTGGGATGGGGCAGGGCATCACCCTGTACGGGATCACACACTGGTACAAGGCTGAGCATCACCAGGGACGGGGCTGAGCACTGGGGTGAGGCTGAGGATCTCTTGGCATTGCTCTGAGCATCTGCCTGTCTGGAGCTGAGCACTGCCTGATACGGGGCTGAGCAGGGCTAGTATGGGCGTCAAACATCACCCAGCGTGGGGCTGAGTGGGGGTATAGGACTGAGTGTGGGGCTGAGTTTCCCCCAGTACAGGGCTCCTTATTGCCTGGTACAGGGCAGAGCTGCACCTGCTATGGGGTCAAGGATGGCCCAGTATGGGGCTACCATTACTGGGGGGCCGACCATCGCTTGGTACGGGGTCTGGCAGCCCCTGGATGTCCTGGGTCCCTGCGCAGCCGCAGCCTGGCCAGCAGTGGGGCTGGTGGCTGCAGTCGGGCCGGGGGCCAACAGTGGCCACGTGAGCCACAGCCTCCTGCTTCTGCCAGAGCACAAACAGCAGGCCCCAGGCATGGAGGGAAGAGCACTGGGGAGCACTGGGAAGCAGCTGGGAACACTGGGGAACACTGGGAAGCCATGAGGAGCACTGGGGGCACTGTGGAGCACTGGGGAGGAGTGGGAAGCAGTGGGGAGCAGTGAGGAGCACTGGGAGAGCACTGGGGGGCACTGGAGACCAGTAGCACAGTCACCACCTGCCCCCACACACGGGGGAAATTCCAACAGCAGGGCTTCAGGAAATCCCAAACCTTTCTGGGAAGGCTGGAAACACCAAGTCCAGCCCCATCGCTCCCCAAGGGGCTGGGGTCATGGAGAACCTCCCTTGGAAGAACCCCTTCTCCTTGATAAAACCCTACAAACGTTTCTAACAGCCTCTCTGGCAGCAGCCGCTCCGGGCGCAGCCGCCACTCCTCCTCCTGCCAGCACAGAGCAACCAGGAAGCACCAGTGAGCGAAAATCCACCTGAACTGGGGGTGACGGGGCAGCAGGATCCCACCCTGGGCACAACCAGCTCCTGCCGTTACCCCAAAGGCTCCTTCCCTGGTGCTGGGAAGGGCACAGGGAGGGTCTGGTCTCAATTTGATGGGAGGAGAGTGGGAAAGGAATATGAAAGGAGCAAGAAAACAGGGGGGGTGGTTGGGAATTAAGGAAACTGAAAATGTAGGGATAGCGGGGAATTCGGGATTGTGGGGAATTCAGGGTAACTTGGCCAGGCTGGTGCCCCAGATGGGGCTTTGGGGACAGACCAGGCACTGGGGGAGAAGCAGCAGAAGGCTACTCATGGGCACTGAAGGCAAAACCAGTCCTGACCACAGTCCTGGCAGGCAGCTCCAGTTTATTGGGTCCCACTGCACCCCACAGCAGGTTGTGCTGGGGAACGGGGTGGAGGGAGTGGGGAACCAGCTGCCATTTGGGGCAGGAGCATCACAGAAGGTTTCCCATGAGCAGTGTGAAGACCCCAGTGGAGCTGAGCTGTGGGGTCAGACCCACCACAGGGCACAGCAGGATCGAGAGCAGCTCCCTGTCCCTGTCCCAGCTCCTCCACACCCCAGTGCTGGCTGTGGGAAGGAGTAGGAGGATTTGGCTGGGAAACAGCCCAGTTACAAGAGGTTTGGGCCTACAGGAGCTGGCAGAGAGTTTCTGCCCCAGTGTGCACAGCGCAGGGAGCAGATCCCCATCCGAAACCCAGGGCTGAGATGGAAAAGCCATGAGGTGGCCCCACCACCCTCCTCCTGCTCCCTCCACAAAACCCATCTTGCTTTCTCAGATCTCTGCCCTCACCCCCATCCCCGGCGGCTGCCAGGGTGCTGGCAGCGTTTCCGCATCCTCCAGCCCTGGGAGGACCTTGGACCCGCTGGGGTGCGGCGACGGCCGGATCCTGCGCAGAGCTGTGGGTGCAGCACCCAGGGCCCCCCAGCAGATGTTGGGGCAGGGAGGTGCCGCGTGGCAGAGCCCAGCAGCGCCAGACCGGGTGCCGGGGGGGAGCGGCGCAGGGTTGGCATTGTGCCCCCACCATTATCTGCATTCCTCAGCGATCCGACGTGGGGCTGGGTGCGGCCGGCATGGGGGGGGGTGGGGGCAGGATACAGCCCCCTACCCATGGCCCTACTCCCCACCAGAGCTGCTGGACACATCCCTGGGGTGCCTGCAGTGGGGAGCAGCCCCACGGCCCCTCGACATTGCACTGAGGAAGAAGAAGAGGGTCCCAGTAATCGATGCCACACATGAGCAGCGGGTGAGGGGTTCCCTGCCAAGCAGCGCACGTGGTCCCTCGGCAGGGTGAGACCCCCCACCCCAGGCCATCACAGCCACAGAGAGCGAAGAGAGGAGGCGGCGCTGAGCCGCGTGGACTGGAGTGAACTGGAGGAGTGCAGACAATATCCCCTTTCTTCAGCGATGCCGTGGTGCAGGGCAGGAGCGGAGGATCCTTGCTTAGGCCCAGGCCAGCACCATAGGGAGCTGAACCGAGGCCTCAGGGTCTGTGTGTTGGTCCATTGCTCAGCACAGGAGAGGAGACATGAGCAATATGGGGGCCAACCTCTTCCCAACCCAACTACCAGTCACCATGGAGCCATTTCTAAATGACTCTTCAGCTCTCACCTCAACCCTTGGCTTCTCAGGCAGGATGGAGATGCCACGAGAATCACAGAACGTGTTGGGCTGGAAGGGACCTTTAAAGGTCATCCAGTCCAACCCCCCTGCAGTGAGCAGGGGCAGCAGCTCTGTTTCATCAGCCATGTTACATAGCCTCTGCAGAAGCCCTGGTTCAGGCCGCAGAGCTCAGCAATTCAGGACAGTGGGACAGTGTGGTCCTGGCTGTCAGATACCCCATGAGCCAAGCTACCCCGAAGGCTCATCTTGCTAGAAAACCCTGGCCATCTCTGACTTGCCAGGCTAAGATGGAAATACGTCGAGCAGGCAGGATAAAATTGCACCAGAGCGGCCCGGGGGAAAGGCAAGAGGTGGTTTAGTGTGACAGTCGCGGGTCCTGCAGCGCCCGCCCGCCCGCTCCTTACCTGGTGAATCGGACTTTGCAGATGTTGCACTCGTAGGGTTTCTCCCCGGTGTGGGTGCGGATGTGGCGCGGCAGCTTGCCGGCCCCCTGGATCACCTTCTCGCAGATGGGGCACTTTTGGAATGCTTTTGCCCTGATCTTCTTCTCTACCTTCTGGGACCAGGACGGATAGACGTCACCCTCGTTCGAACTGCTGAAATATTTCAAGTAATAATCCATGACCCCGTCATCGTCCTTGCGGTCGTCATCCCCGAGCTGCTGCCTCCCCACGGAATTGATCATCTGCTGCAGCAGGGCGCTGGCAGCCAACCCATCCACCTCCTTCGAATCCTCCTCCATCTCCCCCCCAGCAGGACCGAAGCTGGGGGAGTCGCCGGCTTCCTGCTGGTCCAGAGGCCCCCCCAGGGTCCCCTCATCTTCTCCCGGTGTGGGCAGCCCACGGCCGCTGTAATGTCCGTTCTGAGAAGGGGAAAATAAGGAGCCAGCAGCCAGCTCCTCATCCTCCCTGTCCAGCCACAGCGCTGGGTTGCTGTCAGGATCACACTCCACCTTCACCTTTGGTCTTTCATTTAGAGGGGTTTGCGAGTAGAAGTCTAAGCCATTGCAGTCCAGCTCCTCCTCCTCCTCTTTGATTCGGAAGTTCAGTCTCGGAAGGTCTCTCAACTCTGCGTTGGTCCACTGAAAGCTGCCTTGGTGGCCATTGACGGGGTTGCTCTGGAAGAACTCCAGGTACTCTTTTGCTCTGAGATGGTTCCTTTGATCAATTTGATCTACTGTATCCATCTGGTCATTTTTGGCCAGAATCTTCCTGTCCAGGAGATCCGTGCAAACATCCCTTACCGCCGGGATCTCCAGCAGAGTGGCGGCGTTGAGGATGTCGTTGACGTTTGAAGTGCTGACAGTGAGGGTCGCGGTGTAAGCGAACTCCAGCAGAGCTGACAAGGCGTCCGCACTCACAAAGTCTATCTCATACACGTTTTGCTGGTCCACCACTAACCCTGAGGTGAAGAGCTTCTTGAAGTACTGGCTGCACGCCGCCAGGACGGAGCGGTGGGTGGGGAACTCCTGGCCTTCCACCAAGATGACCACGTCGCACAACAGCCCGTTGTTTCGCTGCTCGTTCAGGCTGCTGAGGATGTCGCTGCTGTGATCTGGGAACGGGATCCCTATGGGGCCGTCCACGCCACCCGCCATCTTCGATGCAAAAGGCTACGAGAGAAGAAGGAAAGTGAGTCACGGAATCATCCAATCACCAAGGCTGGAAAAGACCTTCAAGATCACCAACACCAACTGTCCACCCTACAACCCCCAACCACTACCACATCTCCCCAAACACCCTGGCTTGTTGAACCCCTCCAGGCACGGTGCCTCCACCTCCTCCCTGGGCAGCCTGTGCCAAGGCCTCCCCACTCTTGCTGGGAAGAAGTTTTTTCTAAGATCCAACTCCAGTTCCTCTGCCCCTATCGCCAGTCCCTAGGGAGAAGAGGCCAACCCCTGCCTCACCCCACCCTCCCTTCAGGTAGCTATAGAGAGCAGTGAGGTCTTTCCTCAGCCTCCTCTTCTCCAGGTTGAATAACCTCAGCTCCCTCAGCCTCTCCCCATCAGCCCTGTTTTCCAGACCACTGACCAGCCTGGCTGCTCCTCTGTGCTGCTGGGAGCCATCGTGTTGCTCAGGGAACCTCCCAGCACAGGGCAGGAACCTGGCTTCCTCTGCCACAGCCCTGTGCAGCTCCACTGCCCTTTGTGCCACCAGTGAGGCCACCAGCTTCTGAGCCGGGCTGGTGAGGACCAACCTGTGCTCACCGTCACGCCACTAGGGAGGAGGAGCAGCAGGGCCAAGGTGCTCCCAGGCAGAGGCTGGAAGAACAGCTGAATTAGCACAGAGCTGGGCCAGAGCGAGCAAGCCTTGGCAAGGAGCAGGGCTACTGCAGCCAGGCGGCATCTGGACTGAGCTGGCAAGCAGAGTTGGGCCATACTGGCTCGAGCCTCAACAGTGGACTCCAGCCTACCTCTGCGAGCATTTCCCTATCACCCACTTCTACTGGAAAGGTCTCCTGGTCATTTACAACCTGAAGGGGGCTATAAGGAAGCTGGGGAAGGCCTTTCTACAGGAGGTTGTGGTGCTAGGATTAGGGGAAATGGCTTTAAGCTAAAAGAGGGGAAGAGTGGGATGAGATCTGAGGCAGAAATCCCTCCCTGTGAGGGTGCTGAGGCCCTGGAACAGGTTGCCCAGGGAGGCTGTGGCTGCTGGCAGTGTCCTAGGCCAGGCTGGATGGGGCTCTGGGCAGCCTCGTCTGGTGAGACGTGTCTCTCTACCCATGGCAGGGGGCTGGCACTGGCTGAGCTCTGAGCTCCCTTCCAACCCTAACCAGTTAGGGGTTTCATTGTCCATTTGGTCTCACTCTGATCAGACAAAACTCCTGACACATCCTCATGGCTGGGAAAATTGTTCTCATTGCTCGTCCTGGGGCTCCCAGGATCTGCAGAGGCTCTGGGTGTGCTGTGGGCAGGGAGCTGGGTGAGTGTCCTCCAGGAATGGCACAGCAGAGAGCTAAGGGCACTGCTCAACAGGAGCAGAGTGGCACCAACCCCCCTGGCCAGCCACTGAGGGTGCTTTACAAAAGGGCCAAGCAAAATCCTTTCAAGCCAGGGAACCGCCCGTGGGGAGAGGAGCCTCTGCAGGGAGAGAGAGGAGTCAGGTCTCACTGAATGCCAGCAGCAGACCTGGCACCAGCCCCCTGCAGCCCAGACCCCTACAGCAGAGGCACTGGCTCTCTCTGGTGCCAATGGTTTGCTCAGGAAAAAATAAGTTAAGTGGCTCTGGAAACACCAGCAGGGCAGAAAAGGAGCCCCTTGACTTCAGACACTTCTCTTCCAAGGCTGCTGGAGCTTGAGCACACCCAATAGCCCTGCTAGGGCAAGATGCCCCTTGGCCAGAAGAGAGGTAACAGTGTGGGAGTAAAACCCACCATCACTCAATACCCTGTCTGCCCCAATGAACCCCTGAGCTCTCCCAGGTCCAGACTTCCCATCTCCAAACTGGGAATGACATCTCTGTCCTTCCCATCTCAAGCAGAAGCATGCCTGCCTGTGCCATAAATACACAGGGATGATGCCAGGGCTGGAGCCCCTCTGCTCTGGGACAGGCTGAGGAAGCTGGGGCTGTTCAGCCTGGAAAAGGCTCCAAAAAAGCTGGAGAGGGATGTTTTATGAGAGTCTCTAGTGCTAGGACAAGGGAGCTAGATTCAAGCTAAAAGAGATGAGATCTGAGGCAGAAATCCCTCCTATGAGGGTGCTGAGGCCCTGGAACAGGTTGCCCAGGGACGTTCTGGCTGCTCCATCCCCAGCAGTGCCCAAGGTCAGCTGGGATGGAGCTCCGGACACCCTAGTCTGGTAAGAGGTGTCACTGCCCATGGCAGGGGGTTGGGTATGCTCTGAGCTCCCTTCCAACCCAACCCATTCCACAGCTCAATATATTCCCTCAGCCCAAGCACCAGGATCACTGGGATCTCAGACACCCAAATACAAAGTATGGGAGCCCCCAGTTCACAGATGGGGAGGCTGAGGGGCAGCAGGAAGAGCCCTGCAATGGTGATGGTAGGGGGGTTACAGATGAGTCAGGAGTTCACCCAGAATACAGATCACTACAGAGGAAGCAGCTTCTAGCACTGTGTTGTCACTTAAGGAGGTGGCAATCAGGTTGCACAACAAGGCTCACGTCCCCACTCCAGTGACCACCCCAGAAGGTTTCCCTGGGGTTCTTCACTTTTTATTCTTTCTTAAAAGCCTCATTAATCCTGGGGGAGGGATAAATAAAAAGGAGCCTGTGCAGGTTTTTGTTTGATGCAAAGCAAATGCAGGCAGCAAAACAGCCATGTGAAGGAAACCCTTCCGATATTCAACATTGATGACTACCCCAGCCTTACAGTGACCACACAAACAGGCTAGAGGAGGGGTAGGGTTGGGTGAAGAACCAAGGAAACTGGGCTGGATGCACAGAGTTGCTGGTTCAATCGCAATAATGAAGACCAAGCACCAGGACATCAACTTGAGCTTTGCAGAATCACAGCCCCAACACTCCAGAGCCAGCTCCTGGGCTCAGGCAGCTGCAGGATCTGAACCCAAAGCTGTTCTTCTGTGGGATTTGTTTTGGGATCCTTGTCAGGGCGGAAGAGGCTGTTTGATCGCTGGGGACCAGCGCAACCAGTACCACGGCTGCAGTTGTGACCTTGGAGAAGGTCATGGCACTCTGGTACCCACTGTGGATCCAAAGGACCCCACAGCTTTCCAAGCCACTGCAGGAATGGAGGAGACCTCCATAGCCTCAGTGACTGCCTTTGCCTCATCCAGGCAGCCATGAGCCTTCCCCTCAGTCCAAGCCACCCTAGCACAGAATTCCCCAGGGAAAGGAGGTCTGATGCCACTGCCCACCCTCCAATACCTCTTGGCCCTAAAAGTTAGCCCCAAGTCTTCCCCATCTCTCTCTCTCTCTTCTCCATCAGGTGCCTCACACACCTCACTCCCCCCAAAAAAGAGAACTGAAGCTGCACAAAGCTTTTGGAAGCTTCAGCACCCACAACCAGGCTTCATCAACCGTGGTGCCCAGCTGGGGGGAGCCTGGGGGTGCGAGTCAGGCTAAGCAGACAAGGTCACACCACACACCCCCCCCCGAGCCAGGAGATGGGCACAATCAGCCGGACAGTGTGGGAACGGCTGCAGGGTCATGAGACTGCCGAGGGCTGGCATGGAAAGTTGTACAACTTCACCACTCATTCTCCTCACACAACACAGCCTTTGTGTCCCCGTGCTGCTGCGGTGGCTGAGAGCAACCAGGGGCTGAACGGACTGCCCTGAGCCCCCCCAGGAACAGCCAGAGACCCCCTCAACCTTAAAACAAATCACAGTCCGTTCTCTTCTCACAGCGCTGGACAACGAGGCTGCGCACAGGGCTGGTGGCTCAGGGGATGGAGAGATGGAACCTTCGGCCTCCACTGGTTCCAAAAGAGAATGAACCTCACCCAGAGCAGGAAGGGACTCAATGCTGGGCAAAACTCTGCATGGAAAGGTCCTGGTGGCCAGGTGACAGGGGAGAAATTCTGCTGGCAGGACCCCTCTTGGCAAGGAGGCCAGAATGGGCCACCAGAAGGGAGCTTCAACTCCTGACCTGAATTTCCCAGGCAGTTCTTTTCTCTCTCAGCACCCCAACCGCCAAAAAGGCATCGGATGCTTCTTGTCCCAGACTGGGTGTCTCGGCATGGCTCAGAGCTGCCACATTTCACGCTGCATGAGAAGCCCTCACAGCTGGCTAGGGAGCAGCTGAGGGGGAACCATCAACTTAAAATACGCTCTGTTGCAAAGAGAGTTTACAACAACCCCAGAGCTCTCCCGTTTATTTACAAACCTTATTTACAGACCTGGCAGGACACAACGCACAGCCCTAACTCCAAAATACCCACGGGAGCCAGCTTCACCCCCCTCCTCTCCAGCTCCCAGTCCAGTGGGACACAAACAGCCCCAATCCACACAGGGGAAAAAGGGTTTTCCATCAAGTGAGCAAGGGAAACCCCTTCCTTCACCTCCCCAAGACGCTGCTCCACATCCACCCGGTTCCCTGGTGAAGCCAACAGCAGTTGTTGCTGCTCCTCAACACAAGAAAAGTTGAATTTAGTTTTTTTCTTTTAAGCTCAAGTTTGATCACCTCACTTCTTCCAGCCCTACCAGGGGAGGTGCGGAAAGAGCAGAGCTGAGCGTTAACCGAAACCCCTGAGCTTGCACTTCGCTCACCTCGAGGTCCAGCGGGATGTCACCCAATCGCTCCAGTAGGGGAGCGCTGGCATTTGACATTTACATTCAAATGAGGCGACCGCAGGAAGATGGGATCACAACCCAAAGTGCTGACGAAACACTCCTTAATTATTAGTTTTCCATGGAACCTCAGTGGGGTGGGTGGGCATTTTAGTGATTTCATTCCTTTAATAAAAAAAACCTTAGGCTTCTGTGTGCTTCTTTCCAATTTATCTGGGTGAACGGAGGAACCTGAGAGCAGCTCACGGGGCTCTGAAATCCACAGGTATCGGGTGTAAGGACCTACATCCCATCTGGTTCACCGGGGTAACAGCGAGTGTTTTCATGCGGAAAAGATTCTGAAGGCTTGACAAAGGCTGGGCTCTCCCCTCCTGCTGAGGAGCCGCCCACGCCACAGGCTTGAGCAACAGCACCAGGCACCTGCTCAGGGCAGAAAGGGGAAAGAAGATCACTGGCTTTTCCACCCAGCACCAGGCAAAAAGGCTTGAGGGCACCACTCCGACGCCGGCTTTCCCAGGAGCAACTGTGTTCTGGGCACTGGCACTGGGTTATTAGGCCTCCTGCAGCTGGAGGTGCCCAAGAACAGGGATTAGGAGGTGCTAGACCTGGTTTCTTCGAGGGAATTCTTGCTGTCAGGGCAGCATGCTGCTACGAGCTGGAGAGTGATCCCAATAACGCTGTTGTATTTCAAAAACAAAAAAAAAGAAGGAAGAATGTGGTGGTTTGCTTCCCAGGGCCCAAACATTATCCCAGCCCTCACCACCGATAGGAAAAACGGGCATTTTTTCCTTATGAATACTTCACCCCAATTATAGGTCACACAACACAAGTCCTTGTCTCTTCACTTGAGACTTTGGGAGCAACCAGCCCAGTTCCCTCGATTCCTTCTCCCAGCTGCAAACTGGAACACTCAAGATGAAAAAACGCAGCTCTCCGGCCACGCAGAGCCTAAACCATCATCTTTGCTGACACCACGCTCTGTAACATCTCTGGGACAAGCCTGAGCAGGTCTCCTCCTGCCCAGGACCCACCCTGAACTATGCAGAGGCCTGGGGAAACACCTCGCACGCAGCAGTGCCAAAACTGAGGAGGTGGGAAGCCGGCAGCAGTAGGAAACGCAGGAGGGTGTTTTGCCTGCTTGGGAGAGGCTCTGCTTCTCAACCAACTCCATGGTGCCATTAAAATTCAACTGCTCTCCCAAAGGAATGTGCTGTTGGTAGTGTAGTGCCAAACTATCGCAATTATGTAGACCTGGAAAGAGATGTGTGTTCTTCACACAAGAAGACCCCGTGTGTCACCAGCGACTAACAGTGTACAATGAGAAAATGAAGTCAAAAAAACCCCATAGAAACATTTAAGGTTGGAAAAGATCTCCAAGCTCATCAATCCCATCAAAAAAAACACACAGTGACTTCCTCTTTTCCCAGTAAATCTATGTCTTCCATGACACAACGGGGAGAGATTTTAGCAGACAATTGAGGCATCGAGCAAGAGGAGCAAATTCAAGCTTTCTTCTGTCCGGACTGGCCATCGCTGCTGGGCTGAAAACACCGAGGGACAGCCACAGCACAACCAGCATCATGCAGTGATTGAAGTGAAGAGATCAGAGCAGCACCAGCGTCTCTGTGGCCTAGCTGTGGACAATATGGCTCTGTTCTCCTCAAACATCCCCTCCAGCCCCTGACTGACGGCACTGACTCTGGGAAGCATCTCACTCTCTAGCTCTCAAGGCAGGGTCTCCATTAACACAGCTCTAATCGTTTAATTCAGGACACAGAGTCGCCCAAGAAACAGGACTGACCACATCAGGAGGACTCTGCTGGCTCCCCAACAGGCACCGAGCTGCTGGTCACACAACCCGACCAAAGTACCGCCCAACCAGCTCCTCAGAGTGGGGCGGTTGATCTCTCCTGATCCTTGCAAAGATCAGAGCTCACCCAGCAACCCCCGCTCCGACAGCTCAAATTTAACGTGAAGTGGAAAAAACCAAGCGAGATGCTGCGACAAGGTTCCCACACGAGAGCCCCAGTAACTCAGTTTCAGTCCAACCCGATGAACTCGCACTGCTCTCAGGTAAGCAAACCAGCTGGGGCTTTCCGTGCCACTGCCAGGTCTGACCTGCCAGGGAGGTTTGCCTCTCCCGACTGTCTAGAAACAAAACGCCTGGGCAGCGTAGGAAGCTCCAGCATGGAGCCAACCCTCGTTCTAGGACTGTTTTATATCAGCAGTCGACCAAAGGAAAAAAGGAAATCAACCCAAACCCCTGCTGACGGATCAGGTGCTGACCCTTCAGTGCAGATCAGCACCACATCCCTCATGTTAGAGGAGCCAAAGTACTTTCAAAGCCACGTATCGATGGGGAAGAAACACCTAAACCACCAGAGAAAAGAGTGTCTGGGGCAGGACGTCCAGCGCTCCAGCAGCACAGCAGTTCCGACAGGAAAGGAGAATCCCACATCCTGCTGCTGCTGCCAAGGGAACGCTGGTAGGAAGAGAATCTGGTGAATTGCTGCCGTTGAAGTTTGGCCGGGGAGCTGGAACTGAACAGCCCTCACACCCTCAACAAGCATCACGGGAACTTAAACGACCACAAGTAATAAAGAACCTCGATTTTCCTTCATGTTAACGAATAATAAGATTAATCACCCCCTCCCACTGCTGAGCCCCTCAGAGGTTGCAGCAGAACCCAGACGTAACTGCCAGGGAGCTTCATTCTCCTCTCCTGGAGGTGGCCAAAGGGGCTGATGTGCCAGACCATGGCCAGTCCTCCCCTTGGAAGCCTTGGCTGGCCATTTCCTCACTGGGGACACACTGCATCCTGTGCTCGGGCAGAGGAACCTGCATAGGTCTGATACCCTTGGCAGTGCATCCAGATCAAGTTGTAAGAGCTGGGCTGAATGAGGCCAAGGCCCAGGTCACAGCAGCATTTCAGCTCAGCTGTCAGAGCAGGCTATGGAGGGGTGACCCCCAAGCCTCTCATTGCTGCTGGACGGGCAGGTTCAGGGTAATTGGGCAGTTTCCCTGTTCCCTCGGGCAAACCCTAGCAGCTGACTGAGGGTAACCTCCAGAGACTAATGGAAATTTTACAGCTCAACCCATCTATAATCTTCTCTGGTATTCAAAATGCCCCCTCCCAGCCCTCACCACTGTGGGAAGAAGCAAGGGAGAACTTCACCAAGACACCTGAGTGGTGAAACATTGACCACTCATGCCAAGCCAGAACCAGAGCAACTGGAACTGGGCTCCCAAATTCCTCCTGTGGCACTAGGTTGCAAAGCAAGGGAGAAAGAGATGGTGCCACAAAAGAGCTGTGATGGAACTGATCATGGTGATGCTGGAGGTCTGACATTCCTCATGGTGCTACAGGACACAGCTATGAAGAGCCCCAGGAGGGAAAGGGGGGCTCATTGCTCTTTGTTTTCCCAAACTGCTTGAGCTTCAGTGCTTTCAATATGTTGGTCCAGAAGAGAAAGGACAAGGTAAAAGGTTCTATCACAGCAAAGGTTAATTGCTGCTGAGCAAAGGACTCTGAGCAACCAGCCCTAACACCAGTTTCAGAGCCTCACTGGTTGGTGAGCTCCTGAGCCTTCAGCAATCCCATCCCTGTGCCTCTCCCTCAGCCAGGCTCCTTATTTCAATCCAGGCTCTCAAGCACACTTACAACACCCAGAGCACTGCTACTGACTAGAACAAACCAACTCAGCAGAGGGGAAAGTCACTTGCACAAGGCCCACTCCAAACAGAGTGCTCGGGGATGGGGAAGCACTGGGCATCGCCCAGCACAAGATCTGTGGCTTTTACGTAAAACAATGGCACAGGGTGCCCAGGGAGGCTGTGGCTGCTCCATCCCTGGCAGTGTCCAAAGCCAGGTTGGATGGGGCTCTGGGTACCCTGGTCTGGTGAGAGGTGTCACTGCCCATGCTAGGGGGTTGGCACTGGGTGAGCTCTGAGCTCCCTTCCAACATAAACCAGTCTGTTAGTCTATGAATTCACTATCTCGAGAAGAGCTACAGTGTGGCTCCATCTCTAAGGATGCTGGCAAGCAACTTCCACAACTAAGAAAATGAAATGACGGACGGACCCTACGACACTGCAGATCCCTGCTGGGACGGGATTTCCTTCCAGGGCATGGCGCAGCCTCGCACAGCACATGGGGAAGTTCGGTTTCCGCTGCAGAACTGACTACTGGTAAAAACCAGAAGTAAAACTAGAAGTCAACTTAGACCCCAAGAGAAGGCAGCAGTGGCTCCCGCCTGCCACGTCACACGGCAAAGCACCGAGGCCTCCGCCAGATCTGTTTCGGCACAACCGAAACAAGTGGCCACTGCCCAAAGCCTCCCAACTTGCCAGCCCTCCAGAACCAGCTGGTGCCAGATCAGCACACGGCCACTTCTCCCCGCTGACAACGACATCCAGGATGTACTCAAACTCCTCGCGTTGCAAGGTTAGCTCGAACTGGTTACTCCACCCAGCCCTCCTTGCCAATTTTCTCCTTTGTCATCAGAGACCGTATTTAATCCGGCAGGAATGCGCCTTGGTTCAAGCCTGGGTAGTCACAGACGACCAACCTGTGTCCCCTTGAACTTGAGGGTGTTGCAGGGCTGCCTGAAGCCCCCCCATCACCAGCACCATTGGTCTGCATCTCAACACAATGGCCCCACATCTGTGACACCAAGGTCTGTGTGCTGGGATCAGCTCCGGGCAGCAGCAATCCCTCCAAACAGGACTGATCCACTGAGGAGGCAAACAGCTGCCCAGCTCCCCTCAGCCCCTGCTGCCAGCCCACCTTAGCTCCAGCAAGACACTCCCAGTCCTCCCTCCTCTCATCGGCCAAGTGGCTGCAGCCTACGCAGGCAGAGAACAGCCCAGCCTGGTTCATGGGGCCACCCTGGTGTTAATGGAAGTCGCTTGTTTTGCTGCTGAAAACAAACCTCTTCCAAAATCCGAGCCCAAGCGTGCCCACACGCCTGTGGCCACAGCCCTCTGACGGGTTTGCTCCCACAGGAGCTCCGATGGTACCGTACAGTGACAACAGCAGCTCCCTGCAAAAACACTGCCAGGTACTGCAGAAGCCCCAGCCCTGGGTCTCCTCAGTAAGTTTGGAAGTTACATGCAAAGAGGGGGGGAAAAACAACCCAAAACATGAGACTGAGTCTTGACCTCTGGCTAAAGGGCCAGACCCTGCCTCAGTGCACAGCAGGTATGGAATGGGAAGGTTCTGTTCAAACTCCAAAGCCCTGCAGGCCTGGAGGTACCGAGATCTGCACAGAAACAACCTGCCAGGCCTTCAAGAAGAGGCTGAGTGTTGCCTGTCTGAAGAGATGAAGCCGTTGCCAGCAGTAACCCACAACAAAAGGGCTGAGCAGGGACTGTGGGCCACCAGCACAAGCCATCTGCTTAGAGTTGGGTAAAACTGGGGGTTCTGGGGGTTTTCACCTTTTCCACCTGTCAGAAGGCCAGACACGACCTCCAAGAGGCCTAGCTAGTACTGTGCTCCCCACCCCGTGCAAAACCCAAACTGATTTCCCTAAGAACTGCCAACAGCACCCAGCCCCTTTGCCCCAGGAACCTCACCCTGTCACAGCTTCTGTCTCCTCAACCAAGAGTACCATAAAAGTTGTCCAAATCCCTTCATTCCCACAGTGTCCCCAGCACCCACCCGCTTCCCACCCTGCTCCCTCTATGCTGATCTCTCCCTAAGCCCCAAACACAACTTGTCCCACTCTCTCACCCCACAACCATCTCATAGGTTCCCCTTTGCAGCCCCATCCTCCCACTCTGAGCCCAACATTTCCTGCCCCACTCCCTCCCACCTTCAACAATTTCAAACAGAACTCCAGCATTAACCTAAACATCTCCAACAGCTCCTTGGGGAGCAGTCCCCTCTCCCACAACAGGAAAGGGTAAAATTAAAATAAAGGCTACAAGAGCAGAGTTTAGTGACAGAGCAGAGTGTTACCGGGCAGGGCACTCCCTTATGTAATTCCTGGTTGGTGGATAAACAGGCGGCTCAGCTGGCCCTTCTCGACTCCACGCGATGTGCGAGAGTGAATCCCGCGAGCGAACATACCACGAGCTTCAGCCCCAGCAATGCTGCCCGGCCATGGAGCTGCTTCCCCTTCCCTCCTGCGCTCAGGAGACAGTGGCAGCAGGGTGAAGGGAGGGAACGTTAAGCCGGTACCGCATGTGCTCTGCCTGTCAGGGCAAGAGGCTCCCAGTAACTAGAGAGCAGCAACCTGTGGCTACAAGCCTCCCCTCAGTGCCTGCCCAGCTCACAAGCAAACAACATAAAAAATAACTAACTACTTACTGGTTTCAAGTTTGCCAGTGGGAAACAAGGAGGTGCATGAACCAGGAAGGAAACAGGGCGCAGAGCAGGCAAGAGGGAGTTAAAAGGCAGCACTGGGACACTTCGGAGCATCTTCTGCTGTGCAGGCAGCAGGGAGAAGTTCCGAACCCCAGGGAGAGAAAAGTGGGAAGAAAAGGATCCCAACAAAGCTGACCCCTTCTCAAGAAACCACCCAGCAGCACTCAGGCCCCCACACAGATCTGCATGCAGCTTCCAAGCGATCAGCAACAAGAATCTGAGGCAGCGAGGCCGTCGTCAGGGAGATCCTGCTCACGACAGTCCGGCTGGATGCATTTTTTTTTAAGGGATCGGCAAAGCAACGGCGTCAGAAAGCCGCTGATTGCCAGGGGATCTGCGGCTCATCTCACCAACGTGGCCTTGGCTCCCACCTGCAGCCACGGGGCAGCTCACAGCCGTTTCCAGTTTCTCGCACCTTGTCACGTTACAGCAGGAGACAGAGCCCTTCAGCTCCCGTCCACCTGCAGCCCTGGGGCTGCTGCCGGGAAAGATTTACAAGTCCCAGGGTCGGGGGTCTCTGGGAGAAAGGAGCCCCACTGTGACCAAAGGCACGGTACAGTGTTTTGATCCATGGAAGTCAAGTCTGGACTCTGCCACTGGAGCCAGCAATGACACCGCCGAGGGGAAAACTGAAACTATGTGCAGGGAAGACGATACGGCCTGGGAGCTGGGCGAGAACAATTGTCCCTGGATACTCCTCGAGGATCCCAATGCTTGTCTGACCTCATTTACTCCTGCTTTGACGTCCTGCCCTGCTGCCGGAGCTCTTCCAGGCCCAGAAGAACACTCCCGGCACAGGTACTGGGATAAAAGCTATCAGGAGGCAGCACCAAACACAAATGTGTGCTGGTTGGGATCAAAGAGTCATGGGATCGGGCACAAACACTTCTCCCCATCCCAGAGACCAACTGTCTTTCTCCTTTTTCCAGGACTTTTGCTCGTCAAAAGGCTTTTAATTACAGAGTGAAACCAGCCTCTTCAACTTTGAGGTTAAGGCTGGTTGAAAGCAGAGTTAACAGCAACTATTGACTGCTTTGACTACACAAGATAACGAGGAGGATTCTAATTGTTCCCCACAGAAGCCTCCTTCAAACACCACAGTATCCCAAGACTGGGAAAAACCCCTCAAGAGTCAGTTTTAGTCAAGACTAAACCACAGTTCTCAAGCTTTTAGGATCCATCTCAAGCACAGACCAGCAACTTCACAGGCCCCCTGCCCCAGCTCTCAGGTCAGAAACCCGAAGGGGAACTCAATTCCTGAGAGTTAAACCCCAGCACTCAGGCAATGAGGTCTTGTGCAAGACAGGCAGCACAGCCATCGCAGCACCACAACCCGAGCGTGAATTTCTCCTGATCTATGTCCCGTGCCAGCATCCAGATTCTCATGCCTTGGCCATGCCAAATTCATTCCACCAAGCACCTCCACGAGGCACGGCTCCTTACTGAGCCCCACCACGAGGCCAAAGAGCATCAGACCTTCTACCACAATGCAACGAGGTATTTTCCATTCGTACAAGTAAGTTCCAAAAAAATGAATTCAAATCAAGGAGCATGAAGAATCGCAGATGGGCAGAAAAGGAAGAGCTAGTTTCATTCACCACCGAATTTATTATGAGCTCGTGCCTTGCAAAACCCTCCCCTGAGTTACTAACGCAATTAAGGCTTGGTGGAAAAATCCCACCATCTCACCCGTGTTTGGGTTGCGCCTCTTCACTCCCTCTTTCACCAGAACAAGCCTAAACAGGGGCCAGAATGAATATTAAACAAGAACGGCTCCTCTCTAATAAACCACTCAGTTTCTCANTGATGAAATACAACATCCTGAGCTGAATGTCAGAGTTCAGCCTGGCTCTTCCCCATCAGCATCCAGAAACCCCACAAACTGCAACTTCCACTAGCAAAAATACTCAGAAATCAAACATTTCCTTAAAAAATAACACAGCCAGCCAAGCAAACAAAAACCAAAACAAAACCCCCAACACTTCTTTAAATGACGGGGTGACCTTTTAGCTCCACTGAGCACAACTTCTACCCTCATTAGGTTGTAAATTCTTCCAAGCAGAGAGACCTTCTCTACTGGTGTCTATAAAGTCCCTATTATATAAGTTATGGTTTCGATAGTTGAGTCAATGAATAGCACACTGGGAACACAGCTGATCTTGAACTCAAACCAATAGCAAACTCTTGGTAAGAGTCCTTGAAGCTGAGGAAAAACTCTAGCTGCCTGGCCTCCGCCACCCTGCCAGCACGAGGGTCTCCAGGAGTTGAGAACATGGAGAGTCAGGCAAGAGACACGAGCAGTCACGTCGGGTGTGCATGCACGACAGGAACTGTTGCTCTCAATATATGAGTGATGGAATTAAAAGTTGTGACCAGAGGAAACCTCAGGTGCTGGAGTCCTGCTCCATGCTTTGGGAAGGTTGAACAAGATCTCCAGAGGTCCCTTCCAACCCCCACCAGTCCGTGGCTCTGTGACCCAAGGGCTATCACCACTCTACTGAAACCACGCAAGCTCTTTCCCTACTGGCTTTTCTCCACATCCAGACCACGATCAGGGCAGTAAGGAGCCAGTGACACGGCCACAGCCACCAGTAACCTTCACCTCTACCTCAGCTCAGCACAGGAGGGGCTCAGGGGGTGCTAAGCTCAGCGCAAGAGCTCTGGGTACCTGCAGCTCCAGCTCGATTCCAAACCCAAGAGCCTGGAAGCGGTGGGTGAAGAGCAGAAGTGTCACAGCTCAGGCCTGGCAGCGAGGCCTCCCCTTCGCCTGGCCAAGGGGTGCTGCCCCCGCCTCCCCCCCACTCACCAACCTCCTGCGCAGCCCGGGGGAGGCTCAGCCCGGCCCATTCCCTGCGCAGGGCCCAAACCACCGGGGAGGGGGCGGGGAGTGGGGGGGATTATCACCGCGAACCGCCGCCGCCTGCCCGACCGCCCTCTCCCCCCGCAGCGCCCGGGGGTGGGTGCGGAGCCGGCCGGGGGTAGATAAGGAAGGAGGG
>VZRI01002691.1:0-40671 GCA_013397515.1 Upupa epops
CTGGTCCCAGTATAGATCCTTGGGTGACTCCAAGTAGACTCTGTCCCATTGACCACTACTCACTGGCTTCTATCTTGCAGCCAGTTCGTGATCCACCTCACTACCCAATCATCCAGTCCACACTGTCTCAGTTTGTCTGCGAGGATGCTATGTCACACTGTCAAATGCCTTACTGAAGTCAAAATAGACCACATCCACTGCTCTGCCATCTTCTATCCACCCGGTTATGCCCTCATAAAAGGCTATCAGGTTGGTCAAGCATGACTTCCTGATTAAATTATCATTGGGACTTGACTTTTTTGTTAAATACTCAGAATTTAATTTTGACTGAATGATCCTTAATATTCAAATCCACCCAAGATTATTTTAGCTGGCATTACACTAAAAGAATGGGAGATAGGGTATGCCACTACAAGCAGCCTACAGAAGAGCTATAAAACCCTATTTATGTTTGAGATTCAAGTAGAACCTTAGTTAACATCTAACCTTACACCACACATTTGTTTCCTTGGAATGGAATTGTTTTCTTATCATGTGAGAACAGCTCAATAATAACAAATGCTGTGAAAAATTTCACCCAAAGCCATATATTCAAAATCCATCCTAAAATCAAAAAATTAAACTACGCTTAAGACACGGATTTTTAAACATTTAATACAAAAGAGAAACTTTGAGGGATCTTTCTGTTATAAGAAAGCTTTCACACTAGCCTGCCCATACAAATTGCTCAACTCTAATCAACATCTCAAGGCTGGAAAATTAGCTGAAAAATTCAAATCTTGCTAGACAGAGCCATTAAGACACACACAGTTCTGACAGTGTGCAAAGGACTTCAGCACCACTGCTCCTTAGGAGAACACTTACTTTGTGCTGGAGGGTCCACATACACAGGAAGAAAGGAATTTGTTGGCTAAGCATTAGAACAAATCACATTAATTGGAAAGCCTCAGTTGCTCAAAATCCTGGTCTACTACAGGAAAATGTAATCACAGAATCACAGCAATTCTTGCTTGAGCTTGAATTGCCATTCAAAGGAAGATAGCTTTGCACTGAAGTACAAAGATTTCTCAGACACAATGTGGTTTTACAAGTCAATGGTCACCAATTAGACAAAAATAGTACCTGTCTCTACCAGCTCTCATGCCGATAAAAAAATACAATAAATAATTACTCATTGCTTGCAAGCCCTCCATTGCTGCACGATGCCCTAATGTCAAGAATTTCTGTGGAACGCCATGGACAGATATTTGCCACTCCATAGTGTTCCCAGTGCTCTTTCAGGCAGGCACTGGCACACGTCATATCCACAGGGAGTGTGGAAAGGAGGGAGGGAGATTCCTTTAAGTCATCACTGACTGTCTCCAGACCCCAACAAAGATGCCTGCAACATGTCTGAATCCATGTTCGGGTGAAGCTGTTACCCTTTTCAAAAGGAAAGTCAACATCAATTAAAGCCAAGCAAGCAATTTTTTCCATAGCGAAGTAACAAACACTGCTCGTCTGGATTACAGAAGGATCACACTAAGAACATATGCACCAGTATTTTTCAGCAGTATATAGACCAATTAATCTTTAAAGTGTTTCTTGCTCTTCACCTTACATCTGCATTTCTTTATGTGATTTGACAACACAGAACAGAATGATGTCTGCAAGGTGTGCAGGGAGTACACTGCGCATGTCAGGGTCACATGAAGACATTTGAACTAAAGGTGGTGTGGCAATACCCAATTTGAGATTTGGAAAGAGGCTTGTGAAGATATTGATATTAGCATCAATAAAACCCCTTAATGCTGTAATAATACAAAGGTGTCAGAGACCTTCTCAGAGAAATTCTAACTTACCAAGAAAGCCAAACTGCACTGAACTTGAAATAATGCTGGGACTTATTGGATATTTGCATGCTTGATTCACAGTTTTTAAAATATAACTTCACAGGTGGAATTTTTCACGTACAACCCAAATTCTCCTGTTCTACATCATGGTTTCAACTACCTGAAAAAAATGTCACTGACACCCCAGCAGACAGTGCTGCCATTCAGCAAGATTTGGATAGGCTAGAGAGCTGGGCAAAGAGAAATTTAATGAGGTACAACAAGGGTAAGTGTAGAGTCTTGCATCTGGGCAAGAACAACCCCAGGTACCAGGGGGTCCTAGTGACCAGCAGGATGACTATGAGCTAGCAATGTGCTCTTGTGGCCAAGAGGGCCAATGGCATCGGGGGGGGGNGCAATGATCTCATAAATGACTATAAATATGTGAGGGGTGGGTGTCAGGAGGATAGAGACAGGCTCTTCTCAAGGTCATCTGTTTATAGGATGAGGGGCAGTGGAAACAAGCTGGAGCACAGGAGGTTTTGTATAATTATCAGAAGGAACTTCTTCACAGTGAGAGTAATGGAGCATTGGAAGAGGCTGCCTATGGGGTTTGTGGAGTCTCTCTGGAGATGTTCAAGACGCCCCAGATACATTCCTGTGTGACTTGGTCTAGGTTGTCCTGCTGTGGCAGGGGGGATTCGACTAGATGTTTCAAGGTCCCTTTTGGTCCCTAATGATTCTATGATTCTATGCCAGCACAGAGACAGTCATCTGTTTTGTTTTCTCTGATAGTTAAGACTATTTGACCATGACAATTAGTAATCCATTACTCAGTGAGAACTGTCACAATAATCATGAGGATGACATTCACAAGATGATACTGCCCAGAGGTGAACACAATGAGGCCCAAAACATCAGGTTCTGGTTTCAAGTGAGACCGGAAAAGGAGTTGCAGGCAATTCAACATGCAGGTAACACAGCCTTTTCTGTCAGTCCCAGCCCCCACTCACACTTCCTTAAAAGGCACACCAGCCTCTCTGAGCCCAAGTTACATGCATGCACACAGAAACTAAAATATGCCCCTAAATCCACAAATTCCTCAAGTAACAAACCGTAACGTGAAAAGGGACAACAAAAGGAAAAAGTAGAAGCAATTGGACAAAAGTTTGTCACAACTCCTGCTTAGCAAATTCTTTGCAAGCAACTTCTATCCACTAGAGGTACATTCTATTCTCTGGGGTTCCGGTGTCTTTTAAAGTAAAAACTTCTTTCTTGCTGCACTTTATGGCACATTTTTATTGCGTGTACTTAGGAAGCAGGCAAGGCTGACTAAACAGATTTCCACCATGACCTTTACTACTGTCGACTGAAAACAATTTAGTCCATTTTAAGTCATTTGAGAGCACTGTAAACATTATCCAAGGGGCTCAGGAATGACTGCCTAAACCATGACCTTTCTAGCTGACAGATGACAAAAAATACTCCACTTTAAACCATTTTAGAAGATATGATAAAGGTCTCTCATCCTGATGAAACAGGAAGGAATTTTCCTTTTGCGCAAGAAAAATGCTTTTTGTTCCATTTAAGAAACGTGATATATTTTTTTAGAGAGGGGCAGGGAAGAATGAGGGAAATACTGAGGTCCTTTCTTTCTTGATTAAAAGCTCAATCCATCCAATTAATATAAACTAAGAATGAATCAAAAGGGGTAAAGCAAGCAACCAAGAGAGTTAGGCCATGCAGAAACTAAAACCCTTATACTGACAATGCTCTGGCTGGAAATAAGGAGTGAAAGAAAAAGCTATTTAAGACAATTTATTAAAACTTCACATCCAAAGCAACTGCCACTGGCTCTCCACTCAAGAATCTAAAGCTCATTCCTGGCACATTTTTGTGACAATGACATTTTTAACTCCTACTAAAGTGTTAGAAAGTGTAAGAAGTGCACAAGATCTTGAGCATAGAAATTGTGGAACTTAGAAGTTAAATATGTTCTTTAGAATCACAACCACACAGTTGTTTCTCTTACAAAAAAGAAAAGGTAAGGTACAGGGTATGCCTTGTCTTCAATGCACTACAGACACCTAGACTTTTCCTTAATCTCTCATCACTGAGCTTGAACAGTCTTTAAAACATCCAGCATTCCTCTCCCTCACTTGGACCTTCATAGCTCCTCATCTCCCTAGTATGGACCTTTCTAGCTCCACTAATGATGCAGACAACACCATGTGTTGCTCTCTGTCTCAGATCTCTGCAAATGGTACTGGAAACCTGAAACAAAGGTAAGCAATGATTCCTTGAAGAATCCTATTTCCAGTGTCAGCTAGAGTTTCCCTTAAATCGTAATCAAAAAGGAACTGTCAAACGAAGGTATCTCATTGTTTCTGTGACCTAGCAGTAGTATGCAAACATGCTTCACAGAGTTCTCCAAAATACTGTTAAATACTTGAATCTACTATTAAACAGGACTGATAAACTGGAATCTTTGGATTCAAAAAAGGGAACTGAAGAGCCTAGGCCAGAAGTCAGCAATATCCAATTTGAACAGAGAACAGAAACCTGTAATAACTGTGCACAAAAACTCTTTGCAAGCAGGATCTTGTGGGCAAATCAAACCAAGAGGGAGCAGAATCAATTGAAAGGAAATTATTTCTTCATAACTCATTTTAACTTGTTGTATAATATGGAGGTCGGTGAGACAATCTTTACAGACACAGTGTTATGTGTAACATCACAAACATATTCTGTACATCTCTGTACAGATGCAAGGAAGAATAAAGCCGAGAAAGTCAAACACAGTTCTTCAACATAAGGATGACACTTGTATATCTCATGTAATGAACGTGACAATGTGCAATCAGTACAGGTTGTCTGCTATTCTACAGGAGCCCAGTTATCCCCCATAGCTGAGGTCAGCATTTCTCTTGAGCACTGTCTTGCCTAAAAGTTTTTGATAACAGTATAAAAATGAGTGTACTAAGTAGCAATGTCCAGACAAATGTCCATCAAAGCTGTAGCATCAAACATGTTAATCCTCCTTCAAGTACACTGGAAGGCTTCAAAGTGAAGGATTTCTTTCTTGACTTAAAAAAACTAACTTTTTTTATTTGTTTCTTATTTTTACATATTATTGACCCACCAAGTAACTGCTGGCCTCTCACATGCAGCTAAAGGATGTATCTCCAGGTGATATCTTTAAATCAAACCAAATCTATTCAGTATTGATATTTTGCCTACAACAGAGTACAGAAAGACATTGCTGACAAGTCCAAACCTGTGCAGGAGAAGGCCTGACTTAACAGAAGAATCCAGAAGCATCCAAAGGAAGAACCATATATGATTGCATTTTATTGTCCTTTAAGTAGTCTGGAAACCCTGGTGTATGATGTGCTTACTACTTGACAACAGAACCTCCAAAGGTCACATTCAGTGCTTAGCCAAGCTAACAGAGGTTCCAAAAGGATTATCAATGAAGCTCAGTGCTTCTAAAACATGAGGTGCATCCAAGACACTGAAGCAGAGATAAGCACCGCACTTCTCTACTGGAACACAGAAGTCACAGAAGCTTCACTTGGACACAACTGAAAACTGAGAGGAAAAAAAAAAAACGGGGAGATGATGCTAGGCTTTGAGTCATCTTCTCATTGAGTGAAGCACAGTAATGACAATGCACATAAGGGATAAGTGCACAAACACAACACTTAAACACTTCCAGGACAAACTGTCCTCCAAGAGATAGCTGGACGACTTTTGTTCTTCCCTATGTTTTTGGCAGCACTAACATACTTGCGTCATTGGACTGACCTGTCCTCAGCATGACCAAATAATGCAGCAATTTCCTCATCACACCACTGTATGAGCATTGGACTGATTCTCTGCCAAACACAGAACAGAACCACCAGAGCAGGACCAGCTTCACCACACAGATCTCTGCCCAGTGTTACACACCAAAAGGCTTAGTGTTTCTCCTCTAAAATTAAGAGCTGAAAACCTCTGCCATATTGAGAACCTTTAATGCCAAAAAGCACAAAAACACTCTTGAAAAGGGGAAAAAATAGTACTGCATGGAAAGAAATCAAAAAATTACCTTTTGAATTGGACAGAGGTCAGTGCTAGGTAAAGATATTGCAAAATCAGATTCATTACTCCCAAATCCCCACACTGTGTGGCACATCAGCACATCACCTCAGCAGGTGTTTCTCTGCATTTCTTGAGCCCTCACAGCATGGCAGCAGCCTGCTTCAGACATGCTAAAGCCTCACTTATGTCATTGTAGTCTTGAACAACACAGAACTGTCTTACGAAAAGGAGACACACTGTTTTTTTAGCAATAACTAAAGATCTGTTAATGGAGAACACAGAATAGCTAAGAAAACACAACAGTTAAACCATAGTTACATTTTTTCCTGGATAGTTGTGAGTTTTTACATATTATCACAACATACAAAGGAGACAACCTCCATTTCCTGTACATATATACATCCCTACACAAGTTCAGGAGTTTGACAGAATTCCTGCTCTTCTTAATAGCCAAGAACTTCCAGATTTAAAGCTTTGTGCACTTCACAAATCTTTGTACTGCTGACTAGAAAGGTCTTGACAGGCAAGAAGCAGAAAGTGAATCATACAGCCTGATGGCATTGCTCGGGTTTTATTTTGAAGTGAAATTGCTACGTCTTCCACAGTGAAGTCCTCTGAGGCACATGACTGCCTGTTGCTTCTCTACAGTTAAGATTAGGTTTGGTAGAGTATGTAAAAATCCACTGATGAGTAGGAAACTTTACAGATCTGATTTTGCCTTAAGGGCTTAGAACACTATTAACAAAACTGCCTTTTAGAAAAAAGTAAGTTGGCTGTACTAGTTGCCTGCTCGTTTTCAGTTTCTCTAACGAAACATAGTAAGTCAGAATAAAAAGCAACCCCACAGAGTAGTCTCACAGTGGGCTTACCTTGGGCTGCAGTGTCTAGGGATAGCCAAGGACATCAAGAACTGCAGACACTGTTACCTTCTGTATGTAACACCTTTAGAACCCTAAGACCAGAACAGTTCACTTTGATTTTGTAATTAGACTTGAGGACAGCTTTCCTCATTTTACTTAAAATTGTTGACTTCATGATCTTGTGTCTCAAACCCAAAATTAAGTGAGTTTTTTCTTCTTCTACTCCCCTCTACCTGCTCATGCAAAAAGCAGGATGTCTTTCCTACAACTCGGCCAAAACACCAAAGCACTCTCTTCAAAAGGCTGGAAAACAAATGCATTCTAAAAAATGGATGAGTATAACTTTTTTCACTTCCATATGACACATACAAACATTATACAAGTTCCACGTGACTATGCAGATTATGCAAGTCAACACAGATTAGGCAAGGGTGCATTGCTTTTTCCTCAAATGAAAGTAAATCATACTTAGCTTTTATTTGTTTTCTGTATGTTTGCACCATCACTCCATTAAAAGAATGAACTTTCAATAAAGTTCATATTACTTGTTTATGGTTCATTTCAATCTACTACTAAGTGGATGACAGCCCAGAGACATCCTACTGTCATTAGAAAGAAAAAAACTTACCAATGCTTTACTGAATCACATGACACAGCCACTTGATCCAGTAGGAATTAGGCTGCCAAAGTCTGACCTCCTTGTTCATGACACAGTTTAGCTAGAACTTCAGTCACAATTTTCTGTATCCATCTCATGAAGAATAAGAATTGTACTGAGGATCTAATCACCGAAGAGAAGGTTTTCATGTCAAAGGGTAAAAAATTTCACAAGCTCTTCCATTTAGAAGACAGTCATCCATCCAGATTTTCTATGAGCTTTCTAACTTCATAAACCAATTGAAAGAAATCACAGTAAGAGACAGCCAATCTACATTCCCACAAATATTTTCTAATGTCTCAAGTAATTAGCTAGCATTAAAAAAAACCCACATTATTTTCAGCTGAGCTTCCTTAATTAGTTCCCCTTGAAAGTCAGGTGAAAACGTACAAAAAAACCCTATAATATATATATAATATAGACTTAGAGATTCTGATAACAAAGCACAAGATTTGTTAATGAGAAATTTGGCTTCATAAGAAAATACAGAAGGTCAGTAGGATCACTGATAAAAATACCACCACTGTTACTACAAAGCTTGTGGCTCAAGTCTTACAATGATTCCCAAAATCTTCAGCGTGACTCTGAAAGTAGTGCAGAGAGAACCCTTTAATCATTTCCATGCTGCCGCACAAGAAACAGGCACAGATGCCAGCCTTTAGAGGTGAGGAGGATCACAAAGCCCTGACACACAAGACTAAAAAAAAACCTTCAGTGAGACAGGTAAGAAAGTGTAATCTCATTTCCACAGCTACATAGAAAATAACAGGTTACAAACCAATTTATTTAGGTAGGGCCTTAACTGATCCAACTGAGAGGCTTACCACAACCATGGCTTCAAAACTGTAACAGTTCCATGTTTATGTAAATTAATCTAATGCTTTCTTGCTACCTTTTGTTCCTTGGAGCAAACTTGCCAGTACAAATGAAATGAAATGGAATTCAGGCTACTGTACACAATGAGAAGTATTTCATTTGGTCTTATCTCATAGGAAGACTAGTGAAGAGTTCTTATGAGGACATATTCTATTATCAATTTGAAAAGAGGTGCATAAACCTCAGGGCTAAGAGATTACACTCATGCCATCTTCCTTTTATTAAGGACAAGTTTAGCATTACCACCCCAAACAGGCTGAACATATACAATAAGACACTTCTTGCTTTCTGTGTAATGGCAAAGTCTGGAAACAGCCAAAAAACATGTCAAGATTCTCTAGAAATTCTGCTATGCAGATTTACTTGGTACCGAGGTACCACATAGTTACAACTGCTGACAGACAGCTAAAAAAAAATAAATCCCTATTTAAATCATCTTGTTCCTTTTAATGTTACTTAGTTTGATACTGCAACAGGCTTTGTAGCAGCACCCTGTTGTGTGATATGTCTAAAATATTCCACTGGCGCCTAATCAGCTAAGCACTCTTTGTCTAAGGCCTAATCTTCCCCAACTTTTTCGTAACTGCTGAACTCCTGCAGAGAAATCCCATAGTTATCTTTGTGATACAGGAACATGAAAGATGGAATATGGTGCGTGTTACAGCAGCTCTGCATACATGACAAAAAGCTCAAACGATTGCCAGGCTGCCCAGTTAGCACTGGATTCTCCCTGTAGCTCATGTTCCTGCAAGTAAATGCACACAGAGCATTGAATTGTTGTTTTATGGAACAGTGAGCAAATAAAATCGTGTCTCTGTCACTGAAATACTGAACATCATTTATTTAGCAGTTCCAGTGAAGGCAAGAAAGGAAAACAAATCCTCATCTACCGGTGTTTCACTGGTTAAATAGTTTCCATCAATGTATCACACTCTTTGAGGTTTTAATTCCATTTTCTTTCTCATACTAAGGGCTATGCCTTCCTTTGCAGAGATCCTACTGCTTGAAGTTTTCTACTATAAAAGCAGAATAAAAGCAGGCTTCCACGGGACAGCATCATTGTGCACATCCTCCATGTGACAGATTTTCACACACTAACTCTGTTACAAAATATACAGTGGCTTCAGGGTTTCAAAAGCACCTTCTTGTCTCATGTTGTACCATTGTGAGCTATTTTGTCTCCTCAGAAACTGACACACTTGCACTAGTAGAGTGCTATCTGCTTCCCCACACCAACAATGAGCACGTTGCCCTCAACTTCTCCCCACGTCAGTTTAGAGAGCAGCAGGGAGAAACAGGAACGCAACAGACACAAATACAAGAGTATCATCACAAAGTGCTGCAAAACACTCAAGACACCAAACAGTCCCGAGGGTTTCATTCTACAAAATTATTCCTGTTTCTCAGACAGCTTAAGATTGATTTAATTCCATGTTAAGGGATCAAAACCTCTCCAAAATAATTAGAGCTCCTTCACCAAAAATAGATCTGGGTTTCAAAGTTTAGTGTTTATTTGATTTTACTGAATTTAAGAAATATTCTCACTGATCATGCTAATTTTTCCAAAAGCAAATTCTGGATGGTCCAAACCAGGTAGACAAGAGACTCTGTTCCCACACTACAGAATTTTTTCTACCTGGTAGAAATATCATTAGGATAGATTTCACCCCCTTCTCCTTTCTTGCTCTTTTTGTCCAGGCATTTCACGTCTCTAAACGTATTCAGTTATGTGAAGCACAGAGGTTCTCTTTATACGAAGTTCACGAGTTTTGAGAAATTGAATGAAACGTAGAGAAGTTCCAAGTTACAGATGGCAACTGTCAATTCTGCTTATGCTTGGAGGATTACCTCTAAGGGAAACATTCCTTAATCAGATTCCATTTGCTTTGCCCATTAAGTCTGTGCAGCACTGCTGAGCTGGATGCCACCTGGGAACTCCACCAGCAGGGCAACTTTCTCCTTCAAATAGAAAGCAGATTTCTTTTTACACCAGATCCTTTGCATAAGCTGTGCAATATGAGACTTTGCTTGATGGCATTACCTTTACAATATTTCGGAGCAACTTTGCAAGAGATTACAAACAAACTGTACTTAACTGCAAGACAATGGGCTGCTCCAAGAGCAGAAAGAAGCCAGGTAAGGGCAGTCTCACCAGTTTGATCCCACCAGACCAAATAGGTTGTGATAGTTTGACCTTTAACCAGGTAAGATTCAAACTGAGGGCCTGCTTGTAAGACTGATGTTGTTTCCACCGTGACCTGAGTCAGACAGTCATTCCCATAACCCTATTCACCAAAGGCATTTGTGGAACTGGGAACTCGCACGGCTCTGACTTCCATCATTGCCATCTTTTTGGTGTTTTCTCCAGCCAGTTATGCAGCAGAGTTTATCCTCTCTTAGCTTGTCTATTGCTCATCCAGAACAAATGGCATTTAATTTTCCATATCTGTTTTCCTCTACCTGTCAATAGAATGGGATTTAGTTTTCATGATGTTGGGAGCATGGCACAGTAGTTTTCACCTGTACCAGGAAGAGGAGGAAAAGTGGCAGGCAGGGGCAAAAGGCCTCAGCCACACAGTTTTCTGTCTGTTTAAAATCTGATCTTCACTTTTCTCTGATAATAAACTCCTTATCTTTATAAATAGTCACTGGATTTTGCTTTTCACCCTGAAAGTAACAAGCAAAAACTAGTACAGAGGCCCAGGCTGGAAGAGAAACAGATTTCCCTGGGTCCAAAGTCCAGCCAAGCCAGTAAGAAGTAGCAGAAGGAAATGCCAAGCACATGAGTGACAGAAATTAAACCTTCCTGTGTGAAACACAACCAGAGCTGAGACTGAGACAAGCTACCCACAACACTGCTCCATCCATTAATCCAACCATGGCCCTGACACAAACCAGCCCATTCTGCAACCTCTAAGGAACTGTTCAATGAAAATGTGTATGTAGCAGCAACTGTTGCCTGTCCCAGTGGCTTTCACACCACCATCTGTTTCAGTTTAAGCTTGTATCAGTTTCCCCTTATGAGGGTTTTAACTTGGATCTCTTTGTTGGGGCTCAAAAGGAGCGTAAGGAAAGACTTTGCATACTTCTAGGAATGAACACTTGATCAATCAGAAAATTAAAAATAACTACACAGGAAAAATTCCAAGCATAGCAGTTTGACCTAAAAAAGGATTTTTAATACACTCATCATATGCCAGCTGAAAGGGAAAGAATGATTCACTGTAAGTAGTATACCTGAAAGTAGTAGTTTGGCCAAAGAAACACTAAGGATAACAAATGAGGATAACAAAGTCACTCCATAATGTTAAACAGACTTGCTATTTTAAAATGACAAAATATCAACTGCATTTGACTAGGCATGATACTGCTGGCACACATGCCTCTTCTACAGTATATTCTGTTAAATACCAGAATGAGATCAAATAACATAAGTGTGCATCCTCTTAAAATATTTGGTAGATAGGCAAATCAATGTGTTTTTCCTCTCTCCTCATGCAGGAAAGGTGATGACCATCTTCAAATGGTTATCATGCTAAAACAAGAAAGGAGGAGCTTCAAAAAGAAGGATGTCAGGAGTACCTCTGGGTACAGACAACCAGCTTTTTAAAGTCAACAGTATTCATTAATGACTGCAGCAGACTTTGGTGCCTTCTCAGTAAGGAAGGTGGTGAGTAACAGAGCCCTTAAGCACAGAACAAGCATCAAGATAAACAGACAGGCACTTGAAATTGATTGCTACCATCCGGATTCCTTTGCAGCAGACACAGTTCAATTAATATGGCAATCCCTGTCATCACAGAAACCAGCTTCTGAGCTCCATGAAGCAGGAGCATCTTCCTCACTGAAGTTCAGCTGCCCAGCCAAAGCCCTTCCCTATACTCCTGTCTGGTTTCCCCACTTTATAGCACACTATGTTAGAGTACGATAGCCTTTCCTCACAAATCCTTCAATTGCTTCAGTTATTTATAGAGCACAGCAATAAAAACAGGAGGCTCAAGAGGAAAAGATACTCTGTAAGAAAGATGCAAGAGCAGTAATAGAGTTTTATCTACACCTTTGAAAAGGTTTGAAGGCAGCCCATGTAAAGAGAAAATTTGCAGTGTTACCTTAAAATTTCAGTTACTGGAGTAGATTAATAAAAGCGGATTTCCCTTCAACAAAGACAAACGAGTGACAACAATTTTGAAGGAGCACAACACGTACAAGTGTGCCTGAAGGACGGCTACTAAGGTGAATACTGTTTCTTTCAGTACCTCTTAAGATTTCTACAATGCCACATGGACTGTGGTGACAACATTTGCTTAAAGTACAAAGCAGGGGCAGTGAGCACCACACAAGAAAGTTATACAACTCACATGCACAGAGGGTTTGTGCTACTTTGAAGAGGACAGTGATGAAAAACAAATAGGAATGTAACATTTTAATGAGTTATATCCTACAGAGATGAGCAGGAGGAAGATCTGTTCTCAAACAATTTTATCTTCTTTCAACTTGAATGTTTTGTACAATTACTACCAAAGGGAAAAAACAATTTGTGATAGATTTGAAAAGCTGAATTTATATAACTCTCTTCTTTATTTAAGATAAAAAAAATCTGGCAACTATAATACAAGAAGGAAGTAGAGCCAAGTAAGGGAAAATACCAAAGATCCCTAATTAAAGTGCTACAAATTATTATTTTTAGTGAGGATATGATTTATTTATGAACCATGCTGAGTGAAGAGAACATGAGGACAATACCACACGTCCTATCTCAGCATGATGTCAAATAGTGGTATGAACATTGTCATCATCCTGGACAGAACTTTGATTCAAAAATCACAATTTCTGGAAATCATGAATTCATGACCATGCCACCCTGTATGCTGAGAGGTCCACATAAAACCCTCTGCATAACTGTCTTAAACTTCTTTGTATTTTAAATATGTAGTTATGATTCTGACACAGTGAGTAAATGAAATCTTCATCTTTTAGAACATAACTATTACACTTGCCAGCTCTCCCACCAGCACCCCTCCCTCCCACTCCCCCTTTTCCACTATCACATCTTTTTTCACACTCAATAAAAAAAAATTAATTATCTGAGATCACAGACTTGTAATATTCATCAGTAATACGGAAGACTTCAATTTATAGGCTCTATTTACTAGTAAGTTCAGCCTCTCTTCCTCCTGATTGGAGCTTCACTGGCCAAAACACTTAGTTTTACCAATAGCCTTCCATGAGCAGCTAGTCTTCACTCACACAAGCCCAGCACATGCACTTCTACCCTGGCAACTGCTTGAAGTTTACCTAATTCAAAGGCACTGAAACAAGCAGTAAATAAAGATGCTAGTACATGGGAATAAAAAAATTGACTATTTGCATTTCGTATATAGTTAAAAGCACAACAGAACTTTTAGTGACAGAACCTAAAACCTAAGGAATCCTTCATGTCTAACACCTCATAAATGATAAAAACAGATGTACTTTGACCTCATTCCTGTAGGAAAAATGGAAAAAAAAAAAAAAGACCCACCCAACCACCATCTAAGCAAAGAAAAGAATAACCAACCTCATGAAAGAGTTGCTATCTCCCATTTTGACCAACCTGATCTCTCTATTTATCAAGTCCCACCTTAGCCACAAACACACCTCAGCTGGAGAAACCTGCAGGAGCCCCAGCAGCTTTTGGAGGGAGTCACTGGTCACAAATATTTCAGCTTTCCACTGATTCCAAAGAAGACAGCAAGAATTCCACAAGAGATCATCACTCACCTATTGTTTCAGTCTTCTCTTCCCTCTTGCAAAATGCATGAGGAGTTAGCAGAGAAAGGACCTTATGCTCTGCCAGCAAGCTCCTGTTGGAACAAATGTATTACATTATAAACATATGAAATCACCACAATCTCCTTTCCTGATGTGCCATGAGAAGGTGAGAACATCCCCCTAAGTTCTGAGATGGCAGTGAAGCAACCCAATCTTCCAAGCCCTCTTTCCCCTACTCTGCTCTGCTCCACTGACCTCACACATCCCCAGGCCCCCACAGCTACCCCCTGTGGTCTGCTGAAGAGGTGCTGCACAGAGACAAACCTGAGAGCAGACACTGATCATTGGCTAAATAGGAGCCAGCAGTGTGCCCAGGAAGGCAAATGGCATCCTGGTGTGTATCAGCAGTAGTGTGGCCAGCAGGAGTAGGGAGGTGATTGTTCTGTACTGACCTGGGTACCAGGGAAGATCATGACACAGATCATCTAGAGTGACATGATGTGCCACAGACAGTACGCTCAAGGGATCAGACCCAGTCAGCACCGGTCCTGCCTGACGAATCTGACTTCCTTCTACAACAAGTTGACCAGAGTATTGGATGAGGGAAAGGCTGAGGATATTGCCTCCCTAAACATTCAAAAGACCTTTGACAGTGTTCCCCACAGAATTCTCACAGAAAAAATGTCTATGCATGGCTAGGATGAACAGACAATCTGCTGGATAAAGCACTGGCTGGATATACAGGCCCAAAGAGTGGTGGTCAATGGAGTCAAATCCAGCTGGTGGCCAGTCATAAGTGGTATGCCCCAGGTCTCAGTGTTGGGAACATTGCTCTTTAACAGCTTTATGGATGATCCTGATAAGGACATAGAGTGTTTCACCAATAAGTTCACAGGTGATACCAAGTTAGGGAGTGTTGATCTGTATGAGGGTAGGGAGGCTCTGCAGAAGGATTTGGATAGATTGGATTGATGTTAACGGTCAACAAGTCTTCAACAAGGTCAAATGTCAGGCCCTGCACTTGGGCCACAGCAACCCCCTGCAGTGCTACATCCTTGGGGAAGTGTGACTGGAAAGCTGTCTATCAGAAAGGGACCAGAGTTTTCTAATCAACAAGTGTCTGAATATGAGCCAGCAGTGTGCCCAGGTGGCCAAGAAAGCTAATGGCATCCTAGCTTCTATTGGAAATAGTGTGACCAGCAGGAGTAGGGAGGTGATTGTCTGGCCCTGTACTTGGCATTGGTGAGGTCACATCTTGAGCACTATGTCCAGCTTTGGGCACCTCAGTGCAAGAGACATATCAAGGTGCTTGAGCAGGTGCACAGGAGGGTGACTAAGCTGGTGAATGGCCTGGAGAATAAATCTTATGAAAAGTGATTGAAGGAGCTGAGGTTGTTTAGTTTGAAGAAGAGGAGGCTGAGGGGAGACCTCTATCTACAGCTGCCTGAAAGGATATTGTAGAGAGGTTGGTGCTGGTCTCTTCTCTCAGGTGATTCGCTGATAGAACAAGAGGGAACAGCAGCAGAATATGTTTAGACTAGATATTAGGAAAATTGTTTTCACAGAAAGGTTAGTCAGACATTGGAGTAGACTGTCCAGAGATGTGGTTGAATCACCCTCTCTGGATGTGTTTAAGTGTTGTTTAGATTTGGTGTAGTGTTGTTTAGATTTTGTAGTTTAGTGGTGAACTTTCTAGAGTAGGGTTATTGGTTAGACACGATGATTCCAAGGGTCTTTTCCAATCTGAATGAGTCTGTGGTTCTCCTATGAACTGGCAGGGTCAAACCTTGAGTGCTGGACTCAGCTTTGGGCACCTCAATACAAGAAAAACATTGAGGTGCTGGGCTAGGCCCAAAGGAGATCTACAAAGTTGGTGAAGGGTCTGGAAAACAAACCTTGTAAGGAGCAGCTGAGGGAGCTGGGGCTGGTTAGTCTGAAGAAAAGGAGGCTGAGGGAAGACTTTGCTGTCTACATCTGAAATGAGGCTGTAGACAGGTGGAGGTCAGTGTCTTTTCACAACTAACAAGAAAAAGGACAAGAAGAAATGGCCTCAATTTGCACCAGGGGAAGTTTATGCTGGACATTAGGAAAAAATCCGTAATGGGAAGGGTCATCAGACTGCTCAGGGTGGGGGGCTGAATCATCATCCCTGGGTGTGTTTAAAAGCCATGGAGATCTGGAGCTTAGGGCCAAGGTTCAGCAGTGGCCTTGGAACAGCTGAGTTAATGATTTGACTTGATCGTCTTGAAGGTCTTTTCCAGCCTAAATGATTCTATGATGGAGAATGATGTAATGGGCACGCTCAAAATCAGTAAGTTTCCTATCAATTAAATGTGGCCACTGAAAGCTTTTCCTAGTGGTAGGCTTTACGTCTTTTAATTATTTATTGAGCAGAGATGAGCTAACTAGCACAGATATTAATGAGATTCAAGTTTTGTGAACTGTGGTGCCTGCCATGCTGCAAATACACAGCGTACTTCAGTATATCCACAGAAAAGTGACAGCAATGAACATGTCTGGGTTTACGCTGTGCTGATCCTGACCTTGCTTTGTAGATCCCAATCACTTCAGTGTGGATCAGTCACCTTGACAGAGTCCTCTGGGGCTGCAGTTTGTGGTGATGGTCCTCAGTCCCCCTCCCTGTATGTCTCCAGCTATCTCTGTGTATAGCTCAGCACGTGCTGTTCCCCATGTTAACATGCCTCAGTGCTTGGCCTTCCTCCATTGGCCAGTTTAACAATGCAGCTCAGTTTCAGCCACCTACGTGCCATAATCCCGAAGTTCTTGTGTGGTATTCTTCCTGTAAGTGCTACCTTTATTTTTGGACTTAGATGGGGGGTAAGAGGGTGGGGAAGGGGCTGTTAATCTACATGGTATTTGTCTGAATTCACCTCAAGGATCTGGATAGGTGACCTGGCCTCTTCATTATCTATCTTTTTGTAATCCATAATCATTATCTTAGATGATTTGATGTTTTCTTCTAGCTCATTGATAAAATGTCTGGCAGTGAAGGACAAAGAACCAATTATATTAGGATCTTATCAGAAAGCCTTCAGCTGGATGACAATTTCCCTCTGACTTCTCAGTTATTAATCTCTTAAAAGTATTGTCTTAATATCTTAATACATCACCACCTAGAATATCAAGATTCCTTGTTAGCATGTTTTTCTTTTAATTAAAAAACCCCTTAATTTCTATTTAAGAACAAAGTAACTATTAGACTCTGAATAGTCTGGGGTTTAAGCCAATCCCATAATGCTGTCAGGTGAAAAAGTCACTATGTTTCTTGTATCTTTGGGTTTATAGCTAATTGCAAATTGTTCTGGAGTTTCCTACTAATTACGAGAACCTTGTGATTTGTAGTGCACATCTGAATACTAGTATCTTCTACAGAATTATAATTAAAATCTGAATACAGAGGTTTATATCGGTGTTTTAGCAGAAACTTCTGTATGCAACCTAACAAAAGACTTTATTAAAGGAAAAGTAAAGTAAAACATATTATTTTTAGCTAGAACTGACTTGATTTTCTGAGGTAAGCATGACACGATACACAAAGAAGGAGGCAATATTCAGCATAGCCAGTTCTATGTTAAGGACACAGGGGCATCATTTTAAATTAGTCAGCCCAGAAGGCAGACCACAGCTCTGACCTAAGCAATGCACTTGTTCTAATGCTGTAATTGTATAAGGATAACTTGAAATTCAGTGTTTAAGGGTTATTTCCAAATTAGCAGTTTTGCCTCCCATGGAAGAGTCTACACCCCATGTCTTTCTTTGAAATGGCCATGATCAACCCAAGGTCTTTTGAAAAGACATGGAGATGTAGAAGAGAGCACATAGGAAATCCCGGACAGGAAAAGGAATGTTCATGACCCTGCCAGATAGTTTCACATTAGAATAATGGATTAAATAAGGTTTACTGCTGCTCTTGCAGTTTCTCATGGATTTTGTAAAATTTATTCTGTTTTCTTACTGCTGTAGACAGTAGCACAATATCACAGTAATGATGAGGCTGGAAAAGACCTTAAAGATCGTCCAGTCCACCCTAAATCCAACTAAACCAAGTAAACCTAACATCTAACATCTAGATCACGCCACTCAGCACTTCATCCAGACTAACCTTGAACCCCTTCAGAGATGGTGACTTGACCACCTGTGTGGGCAGCCCGTTCCAAAATCAGATCACTCTTTCAGTGAAAAACCTTTTCCTAATGTTAAGTCTAAACCTCTCCTGATGGAGCTTAAGGCTATGATTAAGTGATTTTGAAGCTTATCTTGTAGAGCTTAATTTGATAATAATTAAGCTTAATTTGATAATAATTATTATCAAATTAAGGAGGGGTCATCTCTGACAGCAGCATAGGTGTCCAAATGAATCTTGCAAGGTTTTTTCCCACATTATCTATAAGGTGCTTAGGGAATGAGACATCTTTGCCATAGATCTCAGTTGTATAATGTTGTCCTGACCAGTAGCTCTCAGATGCCTTGAAGCAAAACATTGAGAAGCTGAGGGAGCTTGGGTTGTTTAGCTGGGAAAAGAGAAGACTCAGGAGAGACCTCTATAACTACCTGAAAGGAAGTTGTAGACGGCTGTGGGTTGGACTCTTCTCTCAGGCATGGCCTGAAGTTGTGCCAGGGGAGGTTTAGGGGTTTGAGTTGGATGTCAGGAAGCCCTTCCTCATGGACAGACACTGAAATGGACTGCCCAGGAAAGCAGTGGAGTCTCTATCCCTGGAGGTGTTTAAGGACGTGGTACTTAGTGCCATGGTCTACCTGATTGTGGTGAAGTCAGGTCATGGGCTGGGCTTGATGATCTCACAGGTATTTTCCAGCCTCAATAATTCTGTGATTGTATGCACATTATACATAAGTTTTTATGTTGTGAAAAAAATTGATCAGTGATTCAGATATTATGGAAACAAACAGAACCAGTTAGTCTTTACTCAAGAAATTACCATAAAACATGCTGATATTAAGTCACAATGTTTTTTCTATTCCTTTCTTTACTCCAGTATTTCCTAATCTTTAATGTAACAGTCCTTCAAGATAAGAATGAAATTAAGAAACAGGTTATAATTGTTCTTAGTGCAAACTACTGTTTAACATATTTTTTGAATTTAACTTTAGCTGATTTAATGGTGTTTTCAAGGCAGTGCAGCTCTACACCAACACTAAATTACATGTGTTTATATTTTGCATTAATATGGAGCTGTAAAAACTGATTGTTTTTTATTTTTTTCTGATCAGACACACCATATAACCAATTTAGAACACTTTTCTTTTTTTAATATGATAAAAGAGTATATAATTTTGAACAGATCAGAATAATCAAGTATTTAAAAAAAAAGAAAATTACTTGCAACTTTCAGTTCTTAACTAACTGCTGATTTCATTCTACCTTGTATGCAAATGTCAAGCAGAGCATCTGCAAGTGCCCTAGGGGCTGTTTTCTCAACCGCTTTCCCACAGAAACCACTTTGCAGATTTTCACTGGCATGAGTAGGTTTTTCTCCAGGCACAGAAAGCCTGAAGGATCAGACCTGTTATCTACTCAAAAACACCATTTGGTTTTTGATTTACAGGGACAAACTGTGGCATGAAAATACTGGGAGACAAAAACATACCTCCGTGCAGTCGCTTCAATTGTTCACTGCAGGCACAAAGGATAGAGCAAAGGTTGGCTAAATCGTGTCTTTTCCACACTTTTGAAGCACAGAGCAAAAAGATGTGAAAACTTTGTTTCCTATCCAAATGTGTCAGCCAATAGAGAAGGGAATGAATACAAATTTGTTGTGCTCCTGGTCAAAGCTCAGTACGGATTCCTGCTCTCATCCAATGCACTGATACAGGCTGATCTTAGGGTACTCAGCTGTGTAACATAGAGAAACAAGAAATTAAGAGTACAAAGTCTTACAGCTTTGTTTTTCTTTATATCACAGAATCATAGAATCATTAGGGATTGGAAGGGACCTCGAAAGGTCATTTAGTCCAATTCCCCCTGCCACAGCAGGATCAGCCAGACCAAGCTGCACAGGAACAGAACCAGGCGGACCTTGAACGTCTCCAGAGAAGGAGACTACACAACCCCCCTGGGCAGCCTCTTTTAATGCTCCATTACTCTCACTGTGAAGAAGTTCCATTTGATATTTAAATGGAATGTCCTATGTTCCAGCTTGCACCTATTGCCCAATGTCTTATCACCAGATGACCTTGAGAAGAGGCTGGATCCATCCTCCTGACACCCACTCATCACATATTTATAGACATTAATGAGTTCACCCCTCAGCCAAGAGGGCTAAAGCTAAGATAAAGACACCCAGCTCCCTCAGCCTTTCCTCGTAAGAAAGCTGTTCTACTTCCTCCATCATCTTTGTTGGTCTACGCTGGACACCCTCCAGCAGCAATGTGTTCTTCTTGAACTGAGGGGCCCAGAACTGGACACAGATGCGGTCTCGCTAGTGCAGAGTAGAGGAGGAAGCACAGAATATCTGCACTAATTTTACAGTTTCCATGTCTTTCAGTTTCTTTCTGCACTTACCTTAAAAGCATTAACCAAATTATTTGTAATGTAATAAACTCATTTTAATACAGGATTCCCCTCTAAATCTATTGTAACTCACAATCTGTTCTCTGAAGACTGCATATCAGTATTGACTTAATTTTTTTGTAAACACAAGGACATATTTTTATTAACCAACATGGTTTTCCTTCCATGTGAAAGTGCAGAGATACACACAGTAACAGCCACACAGTAACAACCTGTTCTGGAGATGTGCTGGTGAGGCACCTTGTATTTATTTTCATACTGTTACAAGCAATACAAACCACAGGTGTTTGTACTGACATTTGCTTACTATGAAAATGTACTTACAGGAAAACAGACACCATCAGGAATCTTTAGCAGCCATCCTCCCTGTTCTCTCTCATAGACTGTAAACACATGGATACATGCAAATAAAAAATAACTGAGGTCACACTAGTAATCATTAAAAAATGATTTTAAACTACGATGACGTTTGTTGACATTTTCTTAAAATAGGTTGTTCAGTTTTCTTTATTCTTTCCCTTCCCGCTCACACAGCCTCGCAGCAGTGCTTCTTCACACCAATATGATGTGCCAAAATCTCTTTGTTTTACAGTACACAACTGCATTTCCCATGTGGGCTGAGATTCACCTCTCAAACGGCATCAAAAAGCGAAGTATTCCCATTACAATTTCATACAGCAACCTGTATGTCAGAGGTATTTTTACACAGAAAACCAATGAGGATGTTAGTGGTTTACCACATGGTTTTACTGCCATTTTACTCCTTTTTCCTCTGCAATGGGGCGAGTCTATTTAGAAAAGTCCTGCTGTGCTGTCCTGTCATTTTACAGTCCTTTGTTTCATAATTATATTTAGTAAACATCACAATATGAGGAATCAAATAGAAATACAGCTTCTGATGCATGGCAAGTCACCCATTGTTGTTTTTTTTTTCCTGTATCTACAGAGACAGACACAAGCAAATCTCTCCCTCCACAAGAGCAAGAGGCAAAACCAAACAGCTCTCCTTAGTGCTATTTACCTTTGATGATTGTTCTCCATAATGGTGTTGTAGCAGAATTCTTTCACAGAGACAATAGCATTTTTGCTATAAGAAGAACATTACTAGATTTGAGGGAAGGGAAGATTTGGCTGATACACATGATTTGGAGATCTCAGTGCTCCTTTCACAAGAATGTAGGATGATAACTGGTATGGAGATCTTCAATGGACTCCAGGACTACGTACATCTCTTATTTTATGCAAGACTAATAAAATAATAGCTGCTTCTGTATTCAGCTGTCTCATTCAGTTGTCAAGAACTGATATATTTTTCAATAAATCATTTCCAAACTTTTTTTGATGACTATTGCCTTGTGTCAGTGATAAATTTTTGAAGAAGCAAAAGCAAAAAAATATCCCAGGCTGCTTTTCAGGGGTTAGAACTAGACACAATGGATCCCAAAAGCTGTCATGCACTTACAAGCACTTGCTTATGGTTACAAAACTCCCAGTGTGGCACTCTGGGACTGTTTCCTCTCCTGTTCCTCATCTACTTTGCTGACAGGTGCTTCAGAGGTCAAAAAATCTCTTACCCAAGCAAGGCATCACTATTATTTGAGAACAGGGTACTACAGTATTACTAAGTGAATAAAAACAGATAATTCACCGTAGAACAAGCTTCTTATTTAATAAATAGTGTGAAATTAAATGTGCAGTATCCTACCTGGAAGCATGACCCAAGTATAAGGATCACACCTAGAGCCCTTGGTCACTTCAGCATTTTGTATCTACGTGCATATAGACCACCTATCACATTATGCCTCATCCAGGAGTATCATAAGCCTTAGCCTTAGCATATCACAGATTAGTAATAAGCACTATCTGTAATTGTCATTGTTGCTGGTTACTTTACTTGATTCTGTAATGCCACTTACGTTCCATTTGTGGAACTTCTGTCATCAATGATTTAAAAGCATGACTTAGTAATTCCTCGTGACTTTCTAAAGAACAGTATGTAAATAAAAGCATACAGTAAATTATATTTACAAGAACATCACTTGCTGTCTTTTCACCAGACAACCAAGTATCCAAATGCTTTTCACACACAGCTTTTAATATGTTCAGCCTTTTGCTGCTTCCCTTGCTGTGAACAGAGCACTTTTCTATGAACTACTACCACATTCATTGCTAGCTAATGTATTATATAAAAATATTTTTTTTTAATAAATTAAATATTTACGTTCCTTTGAAGGTTTAATACCAGCTATCCCTAATGGCTGCATTTTCTCGATTCCACAATTTGCAGTAATTGCTTTCCTCACTATGTAGTCTTTGGTGATTTTCCCATTAATTGCCAACCCAGCTGACCACCTTTACTCAGTGTTTTATTTCTGGCTTATAAAAAGAATAGAAAATTAGCAGATGTAAAAACCATCATGGCAATGTTTTTGATTGCCTACACAGCTGAAAATGCTGTGCAGACATTAATTAAATCACATAATGGTATTTATCACATGCTACAATGACTGATGCAAGTGCTTTGTGCATGTGTAGGCGATTCACAGTGCAGTCTCATAGGGAATCCCAAGGCTGGGTTTCACTGGTAAAATCCACTTAGCAATTAGTGGGAAATTTAACTCTTAACATCAAAAGCATGACACTGAACCCAGAACTTGGTGGCAGAAAGGAAAGGGCATTTTGACAAATGGTAAATGGTAACAAAACCTGCTCATTCCACTAAGTCTTTATACCCTTTGTACGTACAGACTGCATGCACAGAGGTTTTCAAAGAAGATTTCTCTCCAGAAAACAGAAATAAGGATAAGAAAGGGTGTCTTGTGCTGCAACACTCTGCTGAAGAAAAGAGTAACAAGAACCACTGACAAGAAGAGAAAACGTAAAGTAACTTAGCTGCACTGGCTCCGTTTGGTAGAGTTTCATTTCAGGCCCTATTCGCAAGAACAAGATTTGTGATAAATTGTTTGCATTTGCTTCTCACGATCTGGAAATTTGCTTGTTAAGTGTTCAGGTGGAGGAAAAACCCTTCTCAGGTGCAGAAGTGATGCTGTGCAGTCAGTGGAAAGAAACAGTCAAACAATTATACACCCTACTGCTTCAAGTCATATTAAAACAATCTATAAGCTAATTCAATGCTAACACAATGTCTCATAAATGGTAAACGGGCCGGATGAACATCCTGCCTGAGCAGGCTGGATGAACAACACTCCAAGTTACAAAATGCAGTATCATTGCATTGTTCAACAAGGTTTTAACTGCCAGTTATGCTTTTATGTCTCGTACATATAATCAGTGTTTCCAGCACAGATTTGTTTCCAGAATGTGAGTCAAGCAGTTCAGAAAAGATTACATTCTCCTGCATTTCCTACCATTTTCACAGTGGTCCTTCTGGATTTTTTTCCAATAAAAAATACATTTGCACTCTTCATGCCTAGTTCTAAACATAGTGCTTAGAATATGATACAAGAAGGAAAACTAAGACACAGAAGTTTACCAATCTCTTACCCATCTTATTTAATTCCCATTGTATAACCCTGATAAGTGGAAGATAAAATAGAATAAAGTGGATGTTTAAGGGAATTACAGTACAAGCCTAATCCTAGCTCACTCTTCTCCACCAACTCCAACCACTATTTACATCCAACCCTGTGGATTTGGTGTCAAATACACAAAATACAAAACTGATATTAGAAGTAGCTGTGTTGTTTTAAAACTTCCCCTGGTCCTATTTAAAATCATGTTCCTAGCCAGTTACAGGCAACTAATTAATTTCTACTAAAATTACAAAATAGCACTAATAGCACTGTGTAGGGGACACCTGTAAAAATATCACCACTGCAGTGGAGTCCTCACTACAAACTCTTACAGTTCATAATAACATGGAATCCACACTCTAACTACTTCTGTTATCCCCAGTCAACCTAAAGTTTGATCTAAGAGCTAAACAAAGAACACCTTAAATAAATGAATGGGGCACAAGAACTTTGAGGGTCTAAGATACCTACTTGTGCAGTACAGAACCACAGTAGAACCCTGATAAGATGTAAGGCAGTAAGTTTGTGAAAAAGACAAAAAACCTGCCAGGCATGGGAAGATTCCTGTTTCTGACCTAGTCTCTGGCTATTCCTTTGTCCCCTCTTCCTGGGGCCTTTCCCTGTCCCTGGTGTCACACTCTGAAGAAGCACCAGCCAGGAGAAGAGAAGGCTCAGGGGAGACCAAACTGCAGTGTTGCATTACCAAATAGGGACTACCAGAAAGCTGGGACCAGACATTTTAGCAGGGCCAGGATAAGGGGAGATGGGATTAAACTAGAAGAGGGAGATTCAGGCTATATAAAAGAAAGGTATTTAAACTGTATGCTAACATCAGCAAAATACTGGCCCAGGTTTCCCAGAAAGGTGGTAGAAATCCTCTCCCTGGAAACAATCCAGGTCAGGTTGGACCTTGGGGTTCAGAACAACCTGACAGTTGGAGATGTACCTGTTTAATACAGAAGTTGGACTAGATAATCTTTGAAGGTCCTGTCCAACCCGAAGTGTTATACAATTCTGAGGAAAGACGTGCAGGAGATGAATATCACAGAACCATAGAATCATTAGGGATCAGAGGGGACCTCAAAATATCATCTAGTCCAATCCCTCTGCCACAGCAGGACCACCTAGACCAAGTCACACAGGAACACATCTAGGGGGGTCTTGAACATCTCCAGAGAAGGAGACACCACAACCGCCCTGGGCAGCAATGCTCCGTTACCCTACCTGGGAAGAAGTTCCTTCTGATACTTATATGGAACCTCCTATGTTCCAGCTTACACCCATTGCCCCTTGTTCTATCACCAGATGACATTGAGAGGAGCCTGGCTCCAACCTCCTGACACCCACTCCTCACATATTTATAGACATTCATGAGGTCACCCCTCAGCCTCCTCTTCTCCAACTTAAAAGATACCCAGCTACCTCAGCCTTTCCTCATAAGGGAGGTGTTCTACTTCATCATCTTTGTTGCTCTACGCCGGACACCCTCCAGCAGCTCTGTGTCCTTCTTGAACTGAGGGGTCCAGAACTGGACAAAATATTCCAGATGCGGTCTCACCAGTGCAGAGTAGAGAGGGAGAAGAACCTCTCTCAATCTGCTAACCATCCCCATTCTGATCCACCCTAGGATGCTGTTAGCCCTCTTGGGGTCATTCTGCTGGCCATTAGGACTCCCAGATCCCTTTCTCCTACATTGCTCTCCAACAGGTCAGTCCCCAACCTATACCAGTACCTGGGGTTGTTCTTGCCCAGATGCAAGACTCTACACTTACCTTTGTTGTACCTCATTAAGTTTCTCTCTGCCCAGCTCTCCAGCCTGTCCAGGTCTTGCTGAATGGCAGCACAGTCTGCTGGGGGGATTGGCAACACCATCTAGCTTTTGTGTCATCAGCAAACTTGCTGACAGTGCACCCTATTTCCTTATCCAAGTCATTAATGAATGGATTGGAGAGGGCTGGTCCCAGTACTGATCCTTGGGGGAACCCACAAGATACAGGTCTCCAACTAGACTCTGTCTAATTAACCACTACTCTCTGGCTTCTATCCTGCAGCCAGTTCACAATTTGCAGCCCGTTCACAGTATGCTGGTTGACTCAAATTACCTGGCAACACAGGAACCAGCAATGTAAGGTGCAGAAACTCAACTGAGACTGTGATATTATGTGTATTTAGTTTTCTAAGGAAAGTACTATTCTTGATATTCTTTCTTTTCCCCCTTAATTCTCAACCAGTTAGTTATGTGAATGTCTGAAGGGTTGTTTTTAAGGAAGGACTTCTATGTTTGAAGAGAAGCCTGACATGTGAAATTGAAATAACACAACTTGTATTTGCTTAATTTTGTAACAGTTTTAGCCCTAAATTGAGATGTTTGTTGTTTGACAACAGCTGTGGGATGTTGCTGAATTGCTCATACGAAGATTTATTAAAAAATAACAACTTGTAAATCCAAGTACCATAGGCTCCAGTGATATTACATCCTATTTTTCATTTTATGGACTTCTGATTGACTAAATTCCTCCTCTGCAAGTGTCTGTCTACAGTGTGAATCTCCCTTTCTTAATGCAACCATGTGTGATCACTCTGTGAAATTTCTAAATATTATGTGGGCAGAAGGATTGTTTTTATAACTGGAAGATCTTGCAGTGTGAAAATCCTAATGAGCTTTTTCTTGTATGTCTTTTGCTTTGTTGTCTCTAATACTAGCGCAGCTAAGATGTATCATGAAGCAGAGTTTAAAATGGGATTATAGTTACTATTTCCACTTATCTTGAGCTAAATATCCTGCTACTGCAAGTCATCTAATTATTCAGGCAACATATGAGTTAAATAAAAAAAGTTCTTCTCAGACTGTCTTGACCAGGGGTGGAAAGGTTCCAGCTTCCTGAAGTTTTTGCGTTTATTTCCTGTGTCACATGAGGCAAAACTTGCAGGCCTAGTAATGATAGCTTCCAGGTCCTTCAATTGAAAATTCGGCTGGCTGCCTAGTCCCTGAGATACCTTTAAATTAACAAATCTTCCACATACTTCTTTTTCATAAGTTTTTATGAAGTTTCTGTTTGATGAAAAAGTGAAGCAAAGAGAAGCAAACTGGGGAGATAAAGTTAAACATGAGAATCATGAATGCTGTAAACCCAGGGAACATCACTAAGGGATCTCCACTTTGCAGATGAAATGACAGAATCATCTTTCATATTCTAGATATCAGTAGGATCAGCTGTCAGATTCATTAGCTAGGATATTCAGAGCAAAGTGTATGGAATAGTGCTCCTGGTGCTGCTTGCATTCAATATATAGCTATATCTGTGTAAAAATGGAGTGGTATTCTAGGTCTGAGTATCTACATTTCTAAAAAATATTTTTAACATACTTTGATACTTTTAACAAACAGATATGTTAAAAAAATTGGAAGAATGTTTAAATACTAGAAGAAACTTTCAGCCTCTTCACATTGCTGTCTGCAAGCCAAAGTAAGTTAATTTTTCTCTTTTTTTTTTTTTTTTCTTAAAATCATGTTAGGTCTGGAATATATCTGGGAAAGCCAAGACAAGAAAAGACTGCCCAAAAAGACAAGGTGGTATATACCATCTGTCATGCATTCTCAAATGTTAATTACTTATGAGTTAGATTGAAGATTAAAATGGAAATCTTCAAAGTGTAACTGAAGAGCCATGGCTGTAATTCAGCTCTCTGTATGTCTTGATCCTCTTTTTCTAACACTTCAGTTGAAGAATGATACTTTGACTTTCTGCAGATCCTATATTGCAGCATATACTACTCATCTGGACAAAGTTTCTGCAGCACTAAAGGGCAGTGTCTATTTGGAATGAAAGTTATGGGAAGTTTAGTATTTGTAGAAAATTCTGATTATAATCAGAGACATTTAAGGAGGCATTTCCTCACTTTTGGTACTATGCAAAAACAAGTTAATTTATTTATATTTCAATCATGATTTTGAAACTACAGAATGGTTGGGATAGAAGAAAGGAAGCCTCTAAAAACTAATTAGACTTTTTTTTAACACTATAAATCTAATTTTGAACCTATAGTTGTGAATTGTTAAATCCAAAGCAGTTCAGTAATTCTGGTTCTGAGTTCCATTGAAAACTGAACAAAGTATATGCTTTTTACCCTTAAGATAGAGAACAATTTTGGGCAATAACTTCTGTTCACTTCAGGTTTTGCCCTGAGAAGAACAAAGACTGCACAAAAATATCTAATTTCAGAGGTTTCCATACCTTACAAGGGAAAAAAATCCTGCTCACAGAATCATCACTTGAAAAGAACTTATTTACTTAGCACTCAGGTAGAGGAGTTAATGCACACACAGAAAATCCAGTGTCTTAAACAACCTGTGCTCATTGATCTAAAAATGAGAAACAGCTTCAGAATAGACGTGTGTAAGCATCTCTGTGAAAGGAGCTGTAGCTAAGCCTATCTTTAAAACGTTTCCCAAAAAGCTTCGTAACATTTTATGCTGTAAGAACGGAAATCCTAATGTTCATATTTCCTTCGAAGAACCCTGTCTTTGTATCCTTGGCTCAGAAAAGGCGGAGGGGCTCTGCAAAGCCCCTTGTTTTGCTCAGGAATGTTTTTGTTGCTGCTGCCCCACAGTGGCTCATTGGAATATGTATGCAGGCCGGTTGTTTTCTTCTGCTTGAGCAGGCATCTGAAGAGGGGGAGGGTTGCCAGGGAATCTTTTCTTTTCACTCAGTCTGCCTTACTAATGATCTACTGTTATAGGCAAATACAGCTATAATCCAAGACCGCATTTTCTTTCGCCTCCCTATTAAAGTGCTGATATATTCCTCGTTGCAATGTACAGATTATGTTTTCCACTTATAAACAGTTCTTTAGACTGGACGGAATGGAAAGACTTAGTCGATAAATGGAGAGGCTGATTCAGAGAACAGGCATTTCATTGAGTACTACTAGTGACAGCGAATCCCACAGTATGCCATGAATGGTAAAAACCTCAATGAGTGTAAATACACATCCCTGTGTGTAAATGCCCTTCTTCACATACTCTTCCTCTGTACATACTTCTATGACCTACCCTGAGAACAAACCTAAAGTACCCCACCAGCTCCATGAATGCTCTACTGTATACTTAGGGTGTACATTTAACAATGAGGAGCGCAGTGGTTTGATCATTTCACTGATACTATGACTTGGCACAGCTGACACACCACACAATGAAACAGATTCTCCTGTGCACTGTGGCTTTGGGCTGCTCTGCCAGCATCATCCATCTCTCAGAGCAGAGAGGAGGCTCCAGTCACACACATTTTCATACTAATGCCACTGTAAGCTGTGACTGTGGCCAGCAAAATTAAGGGTCAGCACAGATTACGACAGTGCAAGATTAACCTGCTGGCCCTTAGCAGAGAACATGGCACCTTAATTCTGTAGTCTCTCACCGGCCTTCATGCACAAAAGCATCAGCATCGTAACAGTATAAAAACAAGCAAAAATTACTTTTTTTTCAATTACTTTTCCTACCACTGCTTGCAGATTTGAGTTTAGATACATGTAGTTCCATGGTCAAGTGCATTTTCAAATGGCTGTCAGATGAAAATAGAAGAAGGTACTCAAGAACTCACAACTGCTTTTAGCCAGACAAGCAGGAAGAATGTTACAAAACACCAAGTCACCCTTCATTCTGACCTTAATTTGCACTATACAATTTAGGGACTCTCACATCACGTCAGATGTTCATTGGGTTAAAAAGATCAGTGTGCTTATCTGCCACTACACATGCAGCTTTACCTTTCAAGTTCAGCTTGTCAGCATACCAGTGATCTATGTTCCATCCGTACACAGAAGCAGAAACGTTCCCTTTACATAACACATGGGGCAAGCACTGCTCTGTAGTTCCCATTTCAGCTGAAGAATGTTTACGAGGCTGAGCATACTTGTGCTGTCATCCTAATTTTTCTACATTGTTGTTGTACCAGCACAAAGTTCTTGCAGTGTGTCGTTTAAAATGCTGGCTGCTCAGCAAATGATATAGAGCACATGGCATTGTAATAATACAGAAATCTGCATGTTGAATTTCAATTATGCTTTAAAGCTTTCTACGCAGAGTGCTTACACTTCTTTTCAATGTGCAATGAAATGTTAGGAGATGTTTTGTTGGTGGGATTTTCCCCCTTTTTCTAGAAGCATGAGCATGGCAGGGCACTGGAGAGCTTCCTTCTGGTGAAGTGACTCTAGTCAGCTCCAGTACCTTGTGCAACATCTGTTCAGTGCGTGACCCATTACCTTACAACAAACCTCACTGCTTTCAAATCAGTGAGTACACTATCTCTCTCTCATGGAAGACAGGAAATTAATTCTGTAAAATGCTTTTTATTTTCCAGTGTATAAATAGCCAGCGCAGTACTGTGTTTTGGGGTAGGTAGACAGGAGAAAGGTGCCCTGTGATGAGGTTGATTTGCAGAAGTTTGTGCATGTGGCCACCTTATGACAGGGGTTGATTGCTTAGGACAAGAAATAAGAAATATTGTTTATTACTTCAAACTGAGGTTTGCCACTCACTAGTCATTACCCTTGTTAATCTGGACAATATTTGGATGCACCACACTGTGGCAGGCTGCAAAACACATGGAATGCATGGATTTCCCTGTAATTTTCACAATGCAAAAAGAACACCTTGAATAACTTTAATAAAACATATTGCAAGGCCGGATTCAGCCATGATGGCTGGAAGGAGGGAACAGGAAAGGATTTGTACTGTAGCTGTGTCCTCACTACCACAGGAGCTGGCCACTATAAATTGGATAGGAATGTAGTACATGAGTTCTCACAGCTTAGAAAATGAGGTGATGCAGTGGTCACCAAGTGAGCAGGTAGGGCTGTATGCTGTAATGGCAACAGTATGCTGGTACTTCTGTTTAGGAATAAAGCCTAGAAGCAATATAATCATGCTAGAGGGGCTGCATATAATTGTGTTAGCCCAGTTTGAAAGGCAGAGCTAATCCGGCCAGCTGCAAATGGTTGTCATGAAGCTATCACTGCTTCAGGGATCTCTGCAATCTACTGCTGTGGTCTAGGTAGGTAAGTCTATGATCTGACAGGTGAAGGTGAAGTGTGTTGTCTTGGGTAGTAGCATCTTCCTCATTAGCAACAAAAATACAGGCTGAGTCAGGAAAGCACTTTTGAGGTTGGAGATTACTAACGGGTAAGCAGGAACGATTTCAGGTTTGAAAAAAGTGTAAAATAAGAAATATAAGAAGGTGATTCCCCTTCATAAGAACCTAACTAATACTATATTGTTCTTCAAGACAATGGACAAGGGAACAATGAGAATCAAAGTTCACAACTAATAACAACATGCAGAGAGAAGCTGTAAACTCTGAATAAAAATTATTTCACTTAGAGGGGTGCAGTTTAAGCCCCAATAGTGGTTTAAAAAACAGCATAGGCTCAAAGTGGAGATAAAGCATACAAAAATATTATTGCAAATAGTTCTAAGAAAATATAAGGAAATACCTTGGGGACTTGGTCTCCAAGATGACTAAGAAGCAAGAGCAAAAATGAATGAAGTAAGATTTTAGCTTTCTTCTTGTGCAGTGTAAATTAAAAATGTGAATACTATACCATGAGAAAGGTTGTAAGTACATTTCAGGGGCACTGGTGACAGACCAATTCACTTCAGCTCCATTTTTTTGTCAGTTTAATACAATGTCACCAAAGCCCCTTTGAGGTGAATAACTTCATAATCCACGGAAACCTCCAACAGTAATTCTTGGTGTACACACGCATGCATTCTGCTTTTAGAAAGCAATAAAACCAAGAGAAAAACTTTGGATTTCTCATAACTAATGAATCCAACAGTAGTCTTGAAACACTACACTACATTAAGTAGTATTAAAGCATTTGCTATGCTTTAATAATTAATCTGCTGACACAGCTGTGATGATGATAAGGAGAAAGGAACTGCTTCCTGTGGGCACCAGACAGGACCTCCAGAATTTAACGCTGAATTGTGATAAAGCACTACTCAGGGCAGTGCTGGTGGCCTCATTGCTGGAGAGACTGAAAAGCTATGGAGATGAGGCTCCATCCCGTGATTGTGTGTGATTCTTACAGCCAAGAAGCAAGCCACAGTGCAGAAATTATAACCACCATTGTCAGAATAATGATTAATTCCTATTTGCAAGCAGAACTTGACTTCCTCTACAAATACAGTCATTAAACAACATGAGACAGAAGGAACATTTTTGGTAGCACCACCTGATAAGCTGAAAATCACAATGGAACAAACAGAAACTCATCAACCAAGAAGAAGAAACCCTGGTCTCCTGTGAATATGCTCCAAACACAGAGCTGCTTATGGTAAAAAGACAAGAGAATATCATCCCTCCATTCCTGCATTCGTCTTCTCATTTCTGTGCATTTACAGAGAGGTTTGTGTGCTATAAAAGTCAAAAAAAAAAGGAAAAACTCATGGTGACAATAAGCCTCAAAGAGGGGCAGAAATTCAAGATGCATCACTGTCTTAGCACGCTAATTTTTTTGATCCTGTTGTGCAAGTATCGCTTCCAGCAAAAGACTGTGAGAAGCCCAGGCTTAACTTTACCCTTTACCTTTTTTTATCTTTTAACAGAGATAAAGTTAAGTCCTGTAGTACTTTTTGGTGTCCTGCGCTATTCTAACAACATAAAGCTCCTTGAAATTTGCTCACTGTTAAGCCAGACATAGATCTATTTGTACCAGTTGAACATGAATTAGCTACAGCAAGCCAGTCTTATCTGAAGGCTATTTTCTTCCAAGGCACAACTCTGCTTCTGCACATGCATTTTTCTTTTAAAATAATTAAGGCTAAGAAAAATCTCTGTAAGCATGCAGTATTTGTATGACTAGCTCTTACATCTTTCACAACTAACCGCTGACACCTGTTCATGTAGCAGTGACAAAAAACAAAGTAGCCAGAATTAGGCTAAAATGGATGGGAGCACCTGAGGAAGACTAATTCTGGCTACTTTGTTTTTTGTCACTGCTACATGAACAGGTGTCAGTGGTTAGTGACTCATTTTTGAGGACATGGCTGGTAAATGCCACTCGAAATTACTTCAGAAAGGAGGGGAGAGATGAGAGGATGGCATTTTCTTGTTTGTTACGGGGTTATAAAAGCAAGTTAATATTAGGTGGTTTTGAGTGCTGGAACATACTGTGACACAAATGGGGTAATACTTGTTTTTGTCTTGTTAGTAGGCAAATACTGAAAACATTTCAGAAATCTACTAAGTAACTCCAGAGGAAACTTAACACTAGTCTGAAAAACACTCAGCCTTGCTTTCATTTCCTATTAGTCGTCATGAGAACTGCCTTCCAAGATGCTGAAGGTATTATCACGGTTGACTACATTACACTTTAAGCCCTCAGGGTAGCACCACACTTACCTGTGAATAACCTGCAATCAAATATGAAAAATAAATATTAAGGCACATTTTGGAATCCCCGAGGCCTTGTTTGAGCGGCTTATGCTGTCAACTCGAGTTTATATCAAGTTTTAAATTTGGCAGACATATCGAAAGCAACAGATACTTTATTTTCCATTCAGATAAACCATTTTGTTTAACTATGGCTAGAAGATGCCCTGAATTACATGGCAGTACAGATTACAGGTTGAGCTTTTTTTCCTTCTTAGAGCAATACGAGGCATTTTTAGTTTAGGTCTAACACAGATCACAGCCTCTGGTCTTCATTTACAATGAGATGCAAGCAAATTAAAAGAAGCAGAAGTGGAGAAAGACTCTAATACTTCGCCTTTGCCTTTTTATATGCTGACCCATGGCTGTGATCAGGAAAAAACAATATTCTCTAAAGAGATCTGCAGTCTGTGTCCCTGTTTCACATATTGGAAGAACACATAATTCATTGGAAATTGTAAAATATGGCAATAGGCTGTTAAAATATAGTTAGAAAACGCTGTAATCTATATGCTCAAGTGGTAATCATCAGCCTGGCATTTAGTGCTACTCTGCCTGTGGGTTTTGGATTAGGACACTGCCCACAGTGTAGCTAGAAACATGGACAGCTCTGGCTTCTGCTGTAGGATAACCCACAAGAACCTGAGGGAGGTTTTACTGACATCAGCTCCTGGCCTTTCTCTCCTTTCACATCTAGGAAGCGCGACATAAAACAGACATTCCTGTTATCAGTGTAGGACAAGATTTAGGCTTGAACTCATTTAAATTTTATCAGTATAGCTGTTGATCACCTGTTGTTATTCTCACATCTATCCAGAATCTAGAGTTATCTAACTGCTGCTGTACCCATGACAGGCTATTCCAGTACAAACAGTTTACACCTGTGTAATTGGATCTATGGTAAAGAGATTTAAATAATGATAAAGGCAGAAGCTGGTCTTGTCTGTGTAGGGAATCTTATGAGCAGGAATCTACTGCTATAAGCAGGGGTTGAGGCACACAACTGGGTACACCAGTCATGCATTAAAGCATGGTATTGGCTTATCCATGGCAACTACTGCCTGTGTGGCCTCAGCTACTGTGCATGCAGACAGCAGAGCCTGACTGAGTTGAAGCTGATGTAGTTTGCCAGGCCTTTGCCATGGGCAGAGGGCACTGACTTAGTCACCTGCTTAGGTCAGATGATGGATTATCTTGTTAAGCTTCAGTAACTTGCAAGCAAGTCTGAGTTCCCTCTTGATGTAGTTACAGTGATTTGAGTCACTCTGTGGTAATGTTATGAAGAAAGAGCAGCTTTAGTCCAGTTTGCCTTACCCTGCCTTTACATTTACTCAAGGCATACAAACAAAACTATCAAAACCATGATCATGATTTTTTCTTTTTTACCAGTAGCTGCCTTCTCTATGTAATTCTGTGAAGAATACAAATATCGACATTTACCCCTGCCAAAAACCCCAAAAATGCATTCCTTATGGCAGAAGTGAAGACATGTGTAATGGATTAATTGTGTAAAGGGGCTCTGAATCATTACAGTGATACAGATGGAGTGCACAGAGGTTGTCCTGTTCTGTTTGAGGTTACTGTTAATGGTGATAATATCAAGGATGATGATAAATATTTGTGATTATGTCAATATTTTTAAATAAAGACTAACTTCGAAATTGAAGCAATTTTCCAGTCCACTGTTGGACTGTTCATGCCTTTTCAGCCAACTGAATTCCTCATCCTCTCAAATTATGATTCATTAAATTATATACACTATTTGAGAGATATATATATATAATTAGTTATTATTTAATATAGTTGGACCACTGTATGTTCCACGATTAATGTACTGATGATGTAAATAAACATAAATAAAACAATAAATATTATCGAGTACTCAGATTTCTTATACTCATGTTATAACACCAATTATTTTGGTTCATGCATTCACTTTATAAAAGAAAAATGAAAATAACTTCAGAACTGGTAATGACATAATTTTTCATATCAACCTGAAAGATTTCAAAACTCATTCAGTCCTAAATATATTTCATCAAAAATACTACAGACTTATCAGTGCTTGTAAAAAGCATAACTAAGGATATTATCAAAAACTTTGCAGCACATAATGCAAATTACAAGCAAAATGTCTGTAAAAGTATAAAGCGTACTTTAAATCTACAAAGTTTCACTTGACTTCTATTACATACAGGTTTGTTGGTTTTTTTACCTGTTACTTGGTTTCTAAGGTCTCTGTCAAACCATTTTGAACATCGGGGAGGATTTCTCCTGACGCTCTGCAGTTCTGTTTTCAATTTTTAGTTAATTTTTGGAGAACCTTAAAGTAATTTAGGGGTCTCCCATGGTTTTCAGGTTTTGCAATTTGTCCTGAGACTGTTGTGTAATTGATTAAGCCTAAACCCATTGACAAATATAAATATAAAAATATTTGTAAGAGTTTCAGAGGGTGAATTTTTGCTCTCATAAATTGTCTTTGCACCAGATCATCTGCTGGTACTTTTATTGCTACGATTATGGCTGTAAAAAAGATACCACAGCCATAAATGCCACAGCTCATTACACTTATTTTTAAACTGTTTATCTAAGCCACATAAAATAATGTCACCTGTATATTTTTTTTGTCTCATGTCAAATAATAGACATTAATGGCCATCTTTTGAATGCAAACTATGCTACTTTGAATTACAATATGGATTTTTCTTTAAATTACATTTATTGTGACATAATAATTCACTGGTTCAATGAAAATTTAAGAACTTTAGGCAATTTTCGTAGCTACTACTTGTGAATAAGAATAACCCTGTGTTTAAAAAAAACGCACAATATTTTGTTTTAAGTTTTCTTACTATCAACTGCAATCCCTGCCAACTGGAGCTGTATAGTTCTGCATATTATTTCATTATATAGCAAGATCACTAGGAGTAAGGATAAGAGCTATTTTTAATCTCAAATTCTTCAGTTTGGAGAAATTACATCAGCTAGCACCTTGGTTTCCACATGAAAATGGTCTAGGACTGAAAATACTCGATTTCTTTTCCCCAACAGGTATTTTATTCCTTCAGCAACAACCATGATGCCATGTAAAACTTGAATGAAACTGATTTTCTCTTACTGCCCTGAAATCTACATTTAAAACACAGAGACAATGGAGAGAGCTAGGCTAAGCTGGACAAAGGTGTGTAAGTCTTACAAAAAACAACTGATCAATATATTAATTGCTTTTTACTTATATCTTATTTTTCTTTTGTAGTTTACTCCTTAATTCCCACAAATATATTATCAGCCTTGCATCTGTGCTTTTTAGTAGTAATTGAGAAAGAAGTGAATTAAAAGCTTTATGTGGGAAGTTTATCTTGCTGATTTGTTGTGGTGATTAAGGAAGATAATGATTTGCAATAGGTGACTTGTGAGGTTAAAGCAGTTTCCTAAATAATCAGTAACCAGGCAGTGAAATTAAATTGCTAGCGATGAAAATTATCGCGCATTGTTCCTACTAAATACTGTTTAAAGAAGCCCAAACTTCTCTAATTTTTTTTCAGTTGCAAGGGTGTTGGAGCTGGTGAAAGAGTAACGTTGCCTGTGACTCCCTCTAGTGATTCCGCTATGGGAAATGCAGCCAAGTACACATGCAGCCATGGAAATAACCCTGAATTCGGCACTAGGTAAATTCTTCACGTCTTAAAACAAAGCTTTGCATAGCAGCAACAGAATTCTCGATAATCTAAACATGTTTTGTAAGCAGCGGCATAAAATACTGTAGAACATACACTGTTTTTGGAAATCTACGTTCTGTAGCAATAAATATTTTCTGGTATGAGGAGCCTTTCTTCCTCCTATTTAATGAAGAACCCTGATAAACCCATAGAAATAAAAGCTTATGTGATAAAAGGGAGCAATTCTAGTGCATTCCTAGCTTGATATTGTTGAGAGCACTTAATGCTGAGCACTCTACTTGGGATAATTGGGAAACTCCAACACAAAAATAACCTAGTGCATCACTTTGTGCATTGCCTTTTTGCATGTCTGTGATGCACAATGTCACGAGATGATCAAGGTACAACCACTTCATTGTGTGTAACTGCAATTTGCATTCTAACAGTAACATTTAAGTCTCTCTGCAGTTCTAATACTAACCATTACACTCTGTTTCTGATATCCTCATACTATCTTTTATAAGCACCTGTTCAATTTTCAAAAGAATTTTAAAAGTATGAGTTATATTAACTGCAAATGTTCCCTTTGTTCGAACTTTGCCACAAAGCCATGCCAGCATTTTTCCATATTCATGGACAGGTTTGGAAATGCCATTAGCTGGGTCCTTATAAACGAGTTCCTACATCCAGCTTGCTATGAACTCTCAAAGGGGGCTCAGAACATCACTGAATCATAGAAACATTTAAGTTGGAAAAGACCTTATCCATAGCAAATGATATCCTGGCTTCCTGTGTAGAAAAAAGGTGAAGAAAACGTTTATTCATTAATCATGACAATATCCTAGAAACGAAAGGGAGTTGCTATTGAAAAGTGCTTTGCAGTAATTTATTAATGACTTGGTGTTTGGACCCATATTTTCTGCATGCAGGTATCTTGTGGTTTGAAGCTTGCAGGTAGTTCAGTGAGCCATTAACAGTTTCGATGAAAAAAAACACCTGAATGCAATTTCAGATTTGGAATGGCAAAACCACTTTTTCAGCAAGTAGATGTGGAATCCCCAGCAAACAGCCAAAACTGAAATAAGTGAACATCACGTTCTGCCAACCTCAAACCTAAGGAAAAAGCCAGGTTAGTCGATACAGCATCATGAGTTCTCTTGTCAACAAACGACTTGATATTCCTGTTGTGAAACAAAGGTCTGGATTGTTACATAATTCTGTGTAACTGTTCTGTTACATTAATTGAAGGGAAGGAATCCCTATCCCAGTGGCATGCATTCTGCATACCGTTTCTTCCAAAACAATCTCAAGAATTTTTTTAATGAACAACTTCTCTCCCCACTGAGCTACAGCAATCTCTGGAATGGGAGTACTATGCACTGGGTAGCATTACACAGCTAAAAGCATTCATACCCACTCTGTGACAGTATATTGAACCTGCAGCAGATGTTTATTCAGGAAGTTTTTTCTCATAGTCACCTACATTGAATGAATAAAGGTTTTGATGGGGTCCAGGTTAGTGTTTTGTCTTGGAAATCGTTTTACAAAGCAATTCCTTCATTCTCTACCACACCATGGAGGAAATGCTACAAAGTTAGTTTCAACTAACTTTGGTTGAGACTGGAAAAACACTCCTCTGTTTCTTTCCCAGGTCCTATTACAGAAACTGATATAGATGACTATTTTTGATGCTCAGATTACAGAGCATGAAAAGCCAGGAAACACCATTCCTTGCAAATCAAACATCAGAAAGCAAAGGAACCTAGTTTGCACAACCCTATTCTATTTGGAGGAATCAGAACTTCAGGTATGTTTTTTCAATGAGGCTTTGTCAATTCACTACCTCGTTAGCAGACTTCTCTTAATAACCTGGCAAAGATTCTAAGCACCTCTGCTTATTGGAAGAGTCTTGTTTCTTAAATTCCTGTTATACTAGTTCTGTTTTGCTGATCTGATATTGCTGGTGTTACTGGACTTCTTTTGTGACAACATTGTCAGGTAATAACTTTGCTGCACATGCTGTCCTGAATTTATTTTTAATTTAATCATCTAATACAGAATATGTCTTTTGAGATACAATACAGCTGATGCCAAGAAGTACTCTGTTTCCCAATTCTTACTGTAAACTAGAGCTGGTGAGTCCCACCTATGGAAACATCACAGCATCTTGTACTGTACTACTGCAGAAAGAGCTATTCCAATTTCTTCGGGTAGAAGGAAATACTCCCGCAAAAACTTGACTATAAACACAAGGCAGTATCAAGTAAGCAAACTTAATACAGTGTTGGAGGCATGTTGTAAAGCTTCTCTCTCTGATGCCGTTAGTCTCACAATACTGGTGTTCCAGACATGCTAACTTCAGTCATCAAAATAAACCCCCAAATTTTAAACAGGCCTTTGCTCCCTCTGCAAGACAGTACAAACACATCTAGGCATGTAAAATACTTGTGAAATCAATTACTTTTTTGAACGTGAATTATTTGAGCAATATAAAACAATATTTCAAACAATACATTTTAGCTTTTTCTTCAAACATATTCAAGCAATATTTAAGATATTTCTATTATGGAAAGCTTACTTTTCATATTTAAAAAGGATCTGACTGGCACAGCAAAGGCAGATGGAAGAAAGTATCCAGGTGGAAAAGAAAAAGGGTCTTCCAAGACCCAGGTGGCTCTTGATTTACTGCTCTCCCATTATTCTATGCTCTAGGAGGAGCAAAGGAAGGAACTGCACTTGGGTATTTCTTGTCAGACAAAACTACTCCTGAAAATTACTCATTTGCAATTGTTTAATACTCTTGTGATGATGGTGGGGCTTTTCTTCAACATGGTTACCACCTAAGAATAACTGTGTTTTATCTTCTTAGAAGTTCAGCTGAAATCTTTGGTTTATGTTCAAAGCTTGTCTCAGCAACATCCTTAAACAAGTGTCTCTTGTTGTATAATTGTCATGTCACATAACTGTTTTTCCATACACATGCCAGAGGACAACAATGTCAGGACAGGTACCTACCTGCCTTAGTATTAGCCTACACAGCCTCAGACATAAAAATCATGTACCTTGGTGTGATCACCTCCATCATTGCTCTCTGGAATAAACATCTCATTTCTATACTTGTCATCATCAATTCAAAACCTCAGTCATGACTCTCATTCTGTAATTGCAGACACAATTCACCTGAGAGAATAAAGGAAAATATTTATTTAAGATCAAGTGGTATTTGGAGCCCTATGATGGATTATGAAATAGTATTTAAGACTGTTTGTATGTTAAAATGGGTTAAGTGAGCCACTAAAATAAGAAGGGNCGCCGGGACCGCGCAGGTTCGGGGTGCCGCCGGCAGCGCACCCCCCTCCCAGGGCCCCAGGCAGCAGCAACCGGGACAGCGTTCAGACCCGGGACAGCCCCGCCGGAGCGGGCGAGCGCCCAGCGGTGGCGGTTTCCCCGCGGGAA